>CM040748.1:34167500-34455000 GCA_022829145.1 Albula goreensis | reverse complement strand
CTATTTTGACTGCATGCAACACCAACAAAGATACTGTGAAAAAGAAGAAAGTCAGGAACTTGGAAAAGTCTTTTTAAAAAAAAAAAAAAAAAAAAAAACAGGAAACAGTGATTGTTTTGCTTTGGCCAGGTCTTTTAAGGCGAGACTTCTGTCAATGAGGGATCGGGTAAGGTGAAGCGTGAAGTGAACCGAGACGGATTCTCTCAGCGCTGAAAGAGCCGGCTGCTTTTAAACCCTAAACCGGAGCGGAGGAGGGATCAGCGAACAAACAGCCACAAACAAACCCGCCGAGTCAAAGCGGCGCGGAAAATCTGCACAACTGACAAACAAACAGCAGAAGGGGGAAAAGGATGGGTCCTAAAAATATATGATATATACGTTCTTATCAACACAAGCTCTTTGACTGACAGAGAAAAGAGGAGATGAAAAAGCATCATTTTTCTCCAGTACGCAACACCCCCATTGAGCATGCAAATTCTCACCTCAAAGTTTTTAATATTAAAATGTGACTCAGTAGCTGTGTTTTTGAGAGAGTTGATTTGTCTTGCTGGTTCTGAGAGTGAACTGACAATTTTTGGATGAACTGTGTAACTTTGTTGGATGTTAAGTTGACTCAACAGTTTTTGGCCAAGCTGTATGACCTCACTGGTTCTGAAAGTGATCTGAGATTCTGGTATGTCCTCTTTACCTTGTTATTCTGAAGGTGACCCGATATTTGTATCGTTTTTGGCAGTACTGCCTTAGCCAAGCTGGTTCTGAAAGTCACAGTCACCAGATAGTTTTTCGCAAAGCTGTGCTAGCTCTCTGCTCTCTGTTAAATAGCTTTTCTGTACAGCCGCGTTACCTCGCTGGTTCTGAAGGTGACCCGGTAGTTGTACTGGACCCCTTCCTTCTCCTTCCCGTCGTCCAGCTTCTCCCTCCGAATGCTGACCGCCACAGGTCCCAGGTTCTCATCCACACCAAAATAGTTCTGGTGTTCTGAGGGACAACACACACACACAAAAACACACACATATCAAGAGCCTGAAATTACTCCTTTTATTTATTTTCTCTTCATTTAACCAGACGGGTGAACAGAAATTTCACATCTCTATTGCAGTCACTTCTTGGGGAATTTAAGTGGGTAAGAGACTGTGTATCTAATGATGGTACATGATTGAGTAGACAGATGTAGAGAGTCATTTTTAGTGGGAATTTGACCAGGACGCCCGGTGTTAACACTCCTACTCTTTCCAAAAAGTGCCACGGAATGCTAACGGCCACAGCGAGCCGCGACCCTGGTTTGACATCTCGTCCGAGAGACGGACTGCAGAATTCCGCCTGACAGTTTTGTCAGAAATGAATTATTAACACGGAGGCTCGGTTGTCAGCCCAGTAACAAGTGTCTCGCCCGAGACGTGGTACAGTTCTGTCCGACTTCCACAGCAGAGCTTCGATAAAAATACAACGGTCAGTTCCTGCTTCTGGAACATTCCCACAGCAGCAGAGTGCGTGAGCGGAATGATAAACTACTCGCGCCAACCACATCCACAACATGAAATCTGCTGCCACCAGTACAACTACAAGTCTGACAAGATGACAGTCTACTATTTTCTGATTGAATACCTGGAGAAAACATTAATACAGTTTCTACATACAGTTCTTTTGAAATGGTCTCCTACATAGCAATTGAAACACCATAAAATAACTTTCTTTAAACATGATTTAATAATAAGATGCAATACAAACCAAGATAAAATGTTATATTTTCAAGAGCTTGAAATATTTATCATCAGATGGTATCAGTTTCGTAGATGGAACCGTATGATTCTAAAAGCCTTAAAAAACTACACTCTTGACCACTGAAATCAGTAGAAAACATAGATTTTTGCACTTGGTAAATAACGCCTATTGATGGCTAAGGACCTCTTCCAGGTTTGATCCTGTTATGTATTGGCCGTAGGCCAATGTCTTTACTGACACACTCTCTTATAGAAATTTCATTTTATGACTAGTTTATTTCAAAAACTAATTTTATCCCTTTTACTTTCAATATAACTTTCTGCACATCCAGCAGATACAATATTTGGCCCCAAATATATGCTTGATTTGTTTTCTGGTCACAGTGTTTACAATTTCTTTTCCAATTAAACAGTTCAAACAGAGGCGCAAGGCTACAGGAGGATGGCGAAACGCTGGGATGCTTTTCAGATTTAATAACATGTTGATATGGACCACAGTGGGAGGCTGGGGGAATGGGGGGGGGGGATCTTCTGTTGTTTTCCGACTGAACCTTTCATCGGCATTTCTCCCAAGACTCTAATGGGTGCCCTGGGCTTACTGAATAAACAAGAGGATAAAACTGGAATTTACAACGTCTAAACAACCTCGTACTCCGCATGTAAGGGGGGATTGCAAAATATAATAAATATTTCGAAACCCACATTGGGCCCAATTGGTTTTGCCTCCTATATAGTGACCCTATATAGTTACTAAGGCACAAGGTGTCATCAACCCAAAGATGGGTGGAGCTCCAATAGACTGTCAGTGATACAGTGATTTGAGCCAAACACTGCGTTTCCTCCGAACGTGAAAATATGAAATATTTATGGAAGATAAAAATGACAGATAGCAGTGCTAATCTGGTCTTTAGACAGGAGAAGAAAAGGGCCTGGTTTGTTTTTGGCTGGTTTGTTTGTTTGGTGGGCCGGACGGCGAGTGCTCGGCCGGAGATTGGAAGCATCTGGTTCCAGTGGGAGTGACCGTGCTCTTGACCTCGCTGATCTGGAGCTCCCACGCCTCTGAGAAGCCGCCGGAAAAAAAGAATAAGCCATAATGAGCAAACTCCACTTCGACTCAAGGGTGGGGCAATGGAAAAGGGGGTGTGCCGGTCACCTCGTGGGTCCCGTTGTTGTTTTTTGGGAAAGGGGTCTGCTGGAAAACTTGCGGGGGATCACGAGCATTCACAGACCATGTTTGGACTGTCTAGTATATTCACTCTTGCCCTTGGAAAACCACAGGAGGGGGAGGGCTGGTTTTTGTTTTAACCCTAAATTCAGGAGACAGTTCAGTTCCCAAGAAACCAGGAAATGTTGGATTAGCTGCATGACAGACTGCTTTAACTGATCAGCTACGTGCTGAGTTACGATGCAAACCTGCTCAACTCTGTGGCTCTCCAAGGGCGAGAGTTAATGCCGCTACACTCGGGAGCATCGGGCTTGCAAATCGCTTAACCTTACATCACCGTTCAAACCGATCAACTATCATACCTTTGTTTCCTGTAACTTTTTTGATATCCAACATGGATCTGATCTCGTCATAAAACGTTATGTCATGGAGTAGCGCAGCAAACGTATATGGTTTTGACAATCTGTGGTCCTACATGCAGATGTCTCCTCGTTTTTTTAATGCTAGGAAGGTAGACTTTCTGGAGATTTAGGTGTTTAATATCCATGAATTCAGAGGCCTTCTGCTTGTATGGAAATAAGGGGATTTCATCCAATAAAATCAGCATGCCTCAGGATAAATCTGACCAATGGAATAAAGGCAAGCAGGATCCGCTAACTGTTTGGTAATGAACAGGAAGAAACACACAAACATTTGTCTTAATTTGGTATGCTACCAATGCTAACTCCAACGATGTAGCTTGGGCTGTCCCTTCCAACAGGTATGGGGATCTTTTAAAGCTAAAATCATGACCCAAAGGGTTGGAATGGTGGTTTTGGGTTTGAGTGTGAAGGTTGCGGGTGTTGAGTGAAATAGCAGTTTTGTGCTATGAGGTGAGTGTTGGTCTAGCACATACTCACACCTCACATAAATGACAGTATAAGTGACTGGTAAACTGGAGTTCGGGATCACAAAAGCAAGGGGGTCGAACCACACAGAGAGTCAATGGACCCAAATGGTGGTGGGAGGGAGAAACTTACTGGGGAATCAGAGCATGATATAAGCCTTTTACAATGGTGGCTTTTACAGGGTGTGTGTGTGTGTGAGTGTGTGTGTGTGTGTGTGTGTGTGTGTGAGTGTGAGCGTGTGTGTGAGTGTGTGAGCGCGTGTGTGTGTGTGTGTGTGTGTGCGTGTCGATGGGATCAATGGGTGATAAAAGCCTGGTGCTGTAGTCAGTGGAACGGGGTGGGGTGGTGCTGATGGGGGGGGATGGGTGTTAGAGAGGCACCTGCAATGGAGGTGATGACAGATCCAGCTCTCTCTCTCTGTTTCTACTTTTTCTCTTTCTAAATTTCAGTTCAGTTCAAAAGGGTTTGCTGGTATGGCAACAATACACTTACATTGCCAATCATATACTGATAGAACAAACAACAACATACAGGCAGTAATGTAATGAATTACAGTAAAAAAAAAAATATAGATCATTAATAAGGAATATTCTACATTTAAAGGATACTTACCTCAAGCTTGCCCAATGATGATTAGTTATTCATGGTCCCTAAGTTTCTGCCAAATGGCAAAATACTGCACCGAGTCAGAGTACTGGTCTGGGCTCAGTTTACCATTTACTGTCACAATAAGGTTAGGATTTGGACTGAGGAAATCTGACCCTAGATCAGCAAATACAGTACTACTGAGATGCTTGGCCTTTTACATCCAAATGGATAATGCTTTGATAAAGACAGGGGATATTTATCCTTGATCAGGTCTAATAGAAGCTTCACAAATATAGGCTCTGAAGCTGGATAAGTTTGGCCATTCACCTCCTAAAGCAGAGGGCCTGGACACAGACAGAGAAAACTGGTCCTGGGTCAGCACTCCGGGATTCTTCGGAAACGCAGGCCCAGACATAATTAAGCTCAGAGGGCCGTTTGGTTATCGGCCAACCATCTCGGCCTTAATGGGTCCCGTTGCGTAAAAGTTTTGCATTCCCTGGAAGGGTTTTGAATTATTTATTCGGATGTAAATATTCGTGTCTAGTCTGAACCCCCCCATGCGCCTAATTCAACCTGGGACTCCATCTTTTACTGACTTGACAGGCAGGTCAATATGTTTTTGGAATTTTAATGATACAAGTTAAAGAACTCATAACAAGAAATAATCCATGATCGCTGAGAGTTCATTTTTTTTCCCCACTCTCCTCTCCATTCACTATTGGGAGAATATTTAAGTTCTCATTTTCACCTTTTTTCTTTTCATCACTCAAACTATGAGCCTGACTTTCTTTCTTATTGTTATTCACTGTATGTGGTATAACACTGCCTGACTTCAGGGATGTGCTCTACCAATTAACCAATGGTCAGTCACTATTTCTGACCAATCACAAGGCTCAGTGGGTGGGTGGTTTGTGATAGTGATTTGAAAGACAGTCACCAGTATGATTTTCCTCAATCACTGTTCTTTCCTGCTAAGCAAAAATCATTTCACTGAGGGAAACAACAACCAATTACCACTGTTTTTTGGGTCATGATTCTAAATTTATCCGTCACCAGTTTGACATGGTAAATGGTCCCAGCCAAACAACTCCACCCTCATAAATCTGCAGGCACCAATCAGATTGCAGAGGGCCTAAACCACAAAAGCTAACAACGCAATCCAGGCCTAGAAGTACTTTTATAACTATTTCTGGTAAGAACATTAGAACACATAATGACAAGAACAGAGCATTCAGCCAATTTAGACTGTTACCTCCTGTCTAGAGAGCAGTCTGAACACACTATCCGTCTCTGCCTCTGTTACACGAACTGATAAGCTGTACCAAACGCTGACAACTTTGTGCATACAAAAACTATTTCCTGGATAACTTGGTTCACCTTGTTAAATGCTTTAATGCATTTAAAAACCTCCATCATATCCCCCCTTAGGGCTCAATTTCAATGGCCGAACCACAGTGCACCGGGCAAAATAGAGCACAAGTAGCTTTTTATACAAGGAGAATGTGACAGTTATGTGGCCACAACAGTTTCATTACAAACTAGTTTAGAATGAAGTTTGACCTGACAAAGACATCGCACAAATCTTGGCTTTCAGATAAATGATACACCAACTACTCAAGATATTGCTTTTTTAATCATTTATGATTTTATAAACATGTTGTCAAAGTAGAGCACCGATCCCTTTGTCTCCAACCGGTCTCACATGATCACACTCTGGCCAATCAGCATCTTTGCTTTCCCACCACAGCTGGCTTGAGAGGAATTTTAAGACAAATCCTTATGGCATCATAACACTCATAAAATGGGAGAAATCCACTATTAAACTTCAGGTTGCTATTATTATCAGCTCTTCATCACTAATATTGACATCGCTGTTTAAGGCTAAACCATGAATCTAATCTTCTGTTTGCTAAGGGCTACTTGTGCAGCAGCCTAAACTGAGTGCCTTACCTTTGTTGTAGAAGTATTTGTGGTAGTAGTAGGCCCCCAGGTCGATGTGCTCGATGATGTAGCGTTTGACCTTCTCGCGGTGGATGGGCTGGTTCTCGCGGGGCACCTCCAGCACAGACACCCCTGCGTTGGTGCAGTGTGAACTGAGCGAGGACTCAAAGGAGCAGTTCTCCCCTGCGCTGTAGTTGGCCGAATTGGCTCTGGACAGTGAAATCCTTCGCTCGCCCTCCCCTCCGATCTCGTTGCGGAAGTAGGGGCAGCTTAGCACCAGCCCGTTGCTCTTACCGTCCCCTTCATCCGCATCTAGGTTCTCCTTGGAGTTCAGGTCCTCCCGGCTGCCCATTGGGGACTCACACATGGCCCCGCCCCCTGCCCCAGCCACTCCCCCAGGTCCACCTCCAGCCCCGCCCCCTACCCCAGCCCCACCCCCTGAGAGCTGGTACTGTGAGGCAGCCGAAGCTCCAGTAGTCGTATTCTTCCTCCGCCCAAGGTTTGCCCGGTTGGCCACCGCCTCGCTGATGTTGAAGAGGACGCTCTGCACATCATAGTGGGCAAAGCACTTCTGAAAGCTGGCAGGGCGCCGGTCGTCCATAAGCGGCCCCTCGACCCCAAAACCAATCCCGATCCCTCCGGCAGAGGCTAGCCGGAACCCGTCACTCTCACTCTTGATGGTCCGAAGCTTCCGGAACAGTGACGTCTCTGAGCTCTCCGACTTGAAACGGCGCATGAATGACCGCTCCCCTCCCATTCGCTCCCCGCCACCTCCCGCACCCATTCCGCCGCCGCGGCCGTAGAGGAGCGATCCGTCAAAGCCTGCGTAGTCCAGCCCGGCGATGTGCACAATCTCGCCACGGGCGATCTGGGCGGCTGTCTGAAGGCTCGGGGAAAAGGCGGTGGTGTCGTAGCGAAGTAGCTCTGGGAAACCTAGCGGAGGAGCACTCCGGTGCTCCAGGGTGTCCACACGGTAACCCTACAGCAAAAACGAGAAACCGTACTCAGAACGCATAGCTTTATCTTATACTCACTCAGCAGTTACCCAACAAAACTACTACCTTGATTTTCATCATTTCCACCAAAATTTGGTAATATTGTCCCGTCAAGATGCAAACACTATGTGACAAACTTGACACATGCATTCATAAATTCATATAACGCATCATCACATTTTAACCAAAACTGCAAAATAGGCTCACTGGGATGTTTGAAAAAGTATAACTTTATCATGTTACATCCTTTTAAGCACCATCACATTTTAGCCAGGCCAAACCCTGATAAGCCTCTCAAGGGGCAAGCGCACCAGAAGTTACAGCAGTAATTTTTACTCTTTAGAAGGTTAATGAAACGACAACAACAATCAGTTGTGATAGTGACAACTTCAGTGAGGATGGCAAAATGCCCTTGCTCACCTTCAACATGGTGAAGAAGCCTTCTCCAGCTGCCAAGCCCTGCCGGTCAATCGACGAGGTGCTGCCGTACTCGCGGTGCAGGGAGGCACCCGTGTTTGGGTTTACGGCGTTCTGGTCAAGGACGTCCTCGGTGTCGATGTCGCTGATGGTCACGTCGCTGTTGCTCCTCTGTCGGATGGGGTGGAGGCCCTGCAGACCCTGCAGGCCTTTGAGAGGAGAGTGGCCCAGGATGTCGCTGAGCGAGTACTTCCCGTCCGGGAAAGCCTCCGGCTCCACTTGGGCCACCCTCACCTGCTCACTCCCAATGTCCACGCTTTGGTCTGATTGGCCGTTGCGGAACCCCATCATCAGGCTCTCATAGTTCGGCGGGGGGCGTCCCTCCCAGACATCCTTTCTCGGGGGCCACTCGGACACCCTGGCCCGGACCCCCATCTTGGGCATGGCTGGGGTCCCCTGCACGTTGGAGGTCGGGGGTCCCATGTTCCCGTTCAAGGCTCTGAGCTTCTTATTGAACAGGTCATCTGACTGCATAATTTTCGAGGAGTCCTTGAGCCCTCCCTCTACCGTGGCTCCTCCGGCTAGATTAGCTCTGACGTCTTCAGTGGCCTTAAGGCTGGGATCGCTCATATCCTGGTGGATTCTCGGGACCCCTCTCCATCACACCCCCCAACGTTCATTAAGACGGACGTTCGAGAGGGTTCGGGAATCTCCGTCGCTGACAGGAAGAACCTCACCTCAGAAGGTACCGCAGTTATTACAAGTCCATAATCCACAGAAAGAGGCCAGCACGGTGATCGATGTCCAGCATGTACCCCCTCGAGGAAAGTTGAAGCGTTTTTAGGAACAGGGAGGCACAGAGGAGAGCATGTGCGTTTCACACTCTGCGGCCAGCTCAGGACAGCAGCGGATGAGAACTGGGTTCTTCAGCAGAATCTGCACAAAAACAGAGGCAAAGAAAAAAGGACATTTTAGAAACACTCATCTTCTTTTAGACCTTGGGAGACATATCGTGTAAAATGACTCCAAATCTTCAAAAACCAAAATGATGTTGCATGCCTTTCAGATTACAAGTATAGACATGCGAGGGGGGGTAAACATTAACCATAAAGGGCCTTGCAAACTGTGTGCATGTCTTCTTTAATACAAAACAGATACCCATTCAACCACACGATAAATCTACTGTTTATCAACATTCATCAAAATTCTTTCTGATGGTTTCATGATGATATTTTTCTTCTTTGATATCAATTTTGCTGCCTGAAGTAAGGTTAATGACTGGATGTTTATCATATTGTACAATGATGAATCAACCTTAAATTCAGTCATTTTCGATTTGTAAACTCAATCAATTTTCAAATCTCTTTTTGCGAGGAAGGCGGCACGAGTTTTGCTTTGCTCATTAACCTGACTTTGGGAGTCAAAATGGATATAATGTCATCACATTTTCCACCACAATATGTTAAAAATGACATTAAAGTCTAGCCATAGTAGCACACAGAAGGAGCGAAAAAATGCTAACACACAGAGCCTGCAAACTGTGTTTATGTGATTTAATTCACAACAGACACTTAGCATTTAGCTTGTGAGAGATCTGGTTAACAATCTTTGCCAGAATCACGAGGCTGAGGGGGGCTGCGGGAGTCATCGTAAAGCTTGTGCTTTGGTGATGCATTTGTGGGGCTGCAACATTTTACATTACATCACGTTCAGGCATTTAAGCAGAATCCCATATCCGTAGAATAGCATATCCATACCCAGCGAGACTTAGACAGATAACATTTACACACGCTATCCATTTATACAGCAGGACAGCTGGATATTTACTGAAGCAATTCAGGTGAAGTGCTCCACTCGAGGGTATAATGGCAGGAACCCGACTGGGGGAATCGAACCCTCAACCTCTGAGTTGGAAATCAAGCAGCCTTTTACACAAGGTTGACACTGTACAACAGAATCCAGGCATGCGACAGATGCTTCTCTCCTAGAGTTTAATTAGGCTACTCTCATCCGTTCTCTGACCACCGACAGAATCTGCAAGCTTGCAAATCGCTATAGAGACAAACTTTGTGGGGAATTACCTTAATAATAGCTTACTGCATTAACTGATGCATATGTGTAATTTAAGCTGTATTATATTCAGTTATATGGACTTTGCCACGAGAGACAGGCTTTTAACAAAGTCTTTACTAAGCAAGGAGTCATCTGCCTGTCTGAATCACCTGGTAGCATCACTTAGGCCGGGCTCTCAGGCCTGGGAAACAGGAAATGGAGGGGGCTTCAGCTGGCAATATTTCCTGAAGGAGGAAACCCTCAGAGACAAAGAGGTTCATTTTAATAGCCCTGGGTATGCTTCGGGGGGGGGTTAAAAATAAGAGCACCGTTCCAGACATTTATCGAAGAAAAGGAATGTTCGTCCCCATCGCCATGGCAGCCAGAAACTCAAAAGGCAGTGAGCCTCGAAAAGCCAGCGGGCCCGGGAGGCAATGGAAACTGCTTGATGGGCAAAAAGCAGGAGATTATGTAAAGTAGTTATGGGCAGAGGAGGGGACGCAGAGAGAGGGAGAAAGAGAGAGGCGCAGGTCGACTTGTCCTTGAAATAGCAGGTTTTACCCCTCTCCCCAGTGGAGATTGTAGAGGCTTGCCACCGCCTAGCTTGAGTGATGTCGAAACCCTCCATCCCCACCCCCCCCTTTTTTTTAAACATAAAAAGCAAAGCCCCGCTCTTTGCTGGATATCCGCTACCTTACCTCACAATCTAAAAGATCTACCACCAGCCAACAAATCTATTTTGCTCATATTATACTGTCATGTTTGATTTTTTTTACTCTCCCTCTGCCTGCCCCAACCTCCCCTGAGGGGTAAACTGAAACATGTCATATTCCAGGAGGTTGTAAAAAGCAAAAGGGAATCCAATGCAAAACACCAGATGATTACAAAAAAAGAGGAAAAGAAAAACATGGCGTCCGCATTAAGTAGTCCACAAACCCTCTCTTTTTTTGGTGATATGTTACGTCCTGAGCTATTTTCGGGACCGGCCTGTTTCCGATGGGGATTATTATGCTTGGCGAGGGGAAATGACGGTGGTAAAACCCAAAATCACTGCTCCAGCAGACCGGGCAAAACCTGCCTTCTTCACCTAGGGGACTGATTCGGCCCGCAAACCGCCCAAAGTGTTTTTTCCCCCTCCCACAATGGCGGTTTTGTTCTACCGAGGTTCCATGACACAATCGAGTGTTTTATTAGGCCCGTGTTCCGACATGAAGGAGGCCGAGGATAACGACACATAAGGAGCTATTCACGGGAATCTTTTGAAAAGAGCTTTGGCTCACCAACGTGCAGAGTTGGGCATATTTCTCAGTAATTACAGACGTATGTGTGTGTGCGTTTGTGTGTGTTGGGGGGGGCAGTCTGCCCCTTAATGACCAAATGCCCCAGAAATGCCCCCTCAAATTTCTCTCATTTCTTTTCCTTACCAAGGCAGGCACCTGGGTCAACCATCAAATTTAGATTTTTGTCAGAATAATACAAGTCTGGTTCAAACCACACAACTGTGAACCCCAGAACACTGGCCCTCTTGTGTAAGACTCTTAGTCTCTGGTGCTGGGGCACAGGCTTTTGAATGGTCTATGACATCATTCAAGAACAGGGAAAGATGTGCCCTTTTATGCTTTATTCGATGGCCATGAGAAACTCATTTCGAGAAAAGAGAGGGGTCAGAGGTCGTGCAGTATGAGCTAAATCCATGCAAAACATCACATTGCACTACAGCCACAAAGAAGCTCCTCATATTCAGAATGACTCTCAATGCAAAGAAGTGTTAGCTCATCAAAAGTTAAGAGCAACAGCGATAGAAGCCTGGCTAACGATATTCCCAGACCACAGAGAGCAAGTACAATATCACAGAGGCAGTAAACTATGCCATCCTCGTATCTTCAACTCAACATATCCACCGTAATAAGATATGCCATAAAATGTTCAACTTTTCCAAATCAGTAAGTGCTAGGGGGGCTGGGATGGTAGGAGACCCAAAATGTGGTCTGGAGAGATGGGTCCTCAGCCTGAAACAACGGAAAACGGAACCCCTCTCGACATCATTGCTCCTTTGAGCTGGTGAAGGGGGTTGAGGTCAGACTCATTTGAAGAGTGCTCTTGACCCAAATAGCTTTTCCTTGTTTTTCATAGGATGCAGGCTGACATCCATGTTCTACACGCAATGTGATAGAACCTCCATGAGTCTAGCGTGTACTGCTCTACCATTAACCTCAAGAAGCAACGCATCTAAATAATACATGTCAAAGGCATACAGTGAGAAGATCCCATGCCTCGGCAAGAGGCGGGGTCTAGAACAGGATATATGACCCAATAGCAGCCCAGCCTTTCGCATCAATGGACATGCTTCTGTGCTTCAAGGTCTGACGAACCTACGATGGACAAAATTACACTCTGTCTACTCTCTGTATTCCCGTGTAGCCCCACAGCAAAGCAGAACAGTAGCTCATAACATCATAGATTCTGTGATGTTATGAGCTACTCACAGCTAACGTGTAGTAGTGATTGTAGAATTAGGGTTTATGAATCCAATAGTGTTGAGCTACAATGAACTGACTGTCGCTCAGCTGTTTGACCCAATGAAAAATATGTTGTTCTCCTGATTGGTTCAGGTCAGATAGTGGGAGCACTTGGTGGCTCCACCCAAATGTGGTGTCACGAAACCTTATTCTTCCAAGACTACCCTGAATCATGCAAGCACCAAATTTCAAAAGGACTAGATGGTGTATTAGGATATACTCTTGATCATTGCTTTACTGAGAAAACCTGGATTCAATGAGGCACTTTTCCCATATATCAGAGTAATGCAGACTCTGTTTTTCTGTTTTTTTTTCCTTGATCATGGAAACCATGTGTTTCATAACCAAACTGGAATGAAAACTTAAACAAAATAATGAAATTCCTTCTCATTAATACTGCATGGCTTTGTATGAGTATGGCAAATGTGACCTTCAAATGTATTCTCATCACAGATGAACCACGGACCACGAGGCAGGCCAAGAGAGAAATTTGAGTATTAAAATGAAGGATTTGCTTTAAACAGCCATATCGTTATCAATAATGATGAATTGATAATGTACAACCTACAGTTATGTAGTATAGTTTGTCCATGCATTTCAAAGCATTTTCCAATGGAGATGGTGAATCGTGTCCTGAAAGATATTAAAAATGAAATAACCTGAATAATGCAAGTGGAGTGTTATGTTATGTCACAGTGTCAAAGTTTTATGCCTTAAAGTCACTCACAGGCCAGTCATGGTGGAAAATAAAAAAACTTAAGTGTCTGATTGGCCGGATTGTGATCGTGAGAGACAAACTGATTTATTTCAAAAACCAGATTTGTCTGTTATCTGCATTCGTGAAAAGTTCTTTTTATATTAGTTTGGAATGTAAGATCCATAAAGCTCATACATTTTGCATATATGGAATGGACTTCACATAATTTAGAAGTAGTATTTAGTAACATGCTCTATTTCTGACCATCACGCCAAGGGTTTGGACCGTTAAAATAGCTCCGTCTGCCTCAAAGCTAAGCAGCATGGGATCTTTGATGCACACCTTTGATTCATCCTCTCATCCCACACGGATTAGCCACAATTTACAGCAGCTTCCTACTCATCTGCCATGAATAAACAAGAATATGAATCAAATATATAGAGTCTTTCAAAACGTTCTGTGACTTACAGTGCGTGAAATCATTTTAAGGTTTACTGGGCCCGGACAGCTGGTTAAGAAATCAGTCTAAAATGAGCGCAGACTGTTGATCTCTACTATGATTTTGATATTTGTTAAAAGCTAATAAACAGGATCAAACAAAAAGATTTATGATACAAATATCAACCCTTCAGTCCTCAGAGGACTTTTATCAACTGAGGAGGGATTTCAGAAAGCCAAGGATAAAACAGCTGAATAAAATCATATAAATACTACACTTCCTCACTTGATAAAACTGTTTTTCATGTGCGTTTCAAACATGGGGCTGCATGTTATGTTTACTTTGCTTTCCACTGCAGACATGCACACAGTCCACTCACACAGCTGGACATTTACTGAAGCCTTTTTAGGTGAGGTACATTGCTCAACGGTACAATGGCATTGTCTTACGTGGGATGTGAACCTGCAACCTCAAGGTTACAAGCTCAGCTCCATAGCCTAACCATTATTCGTCACGAGTGTGGGTGTGCGTGCATGGATTAGTGAGTATGGGGAGGGTGGGGGGATGGAATTCATCAGATCTGTGATGAGAAAATCTAGCGGTTCAGATCCCTGGAGAACCCAAACTATTGTGCCCTTAAGCAAGGCACTTAACCTCACTTGCACCTCCACATTAAAAAAAAAAAAAAAAAAACAGCTGAATTATCGTTACCATGCATAATGTAGGAAACTTAACATTCTCAGGATAAGGGTATCTTCAAAGGAAGTCATGAATCATGCTGTATGCGTTGTATTAGAGTCAGACAAATGCCTAACTGAATTACAGTAAGCATGCCTGCAGATTTACATGTGGGAATGAACGATCCACAGTAACCTAACCTCCCAGAACAAACAGAATAATATTTCTCTCATTCTGTCAAGGTTGAATAGAGAAAATATATGTGCATAGATTCCCATCTTCATATTTCCCTGACTCCACATCTTTATTGCAGTGTTGTAGGTCTTTGGATATAATCAGAATTCTACACCTGAAAAAATCCATCTTTTTCATCAAGGTTTGCCTTTCTTCCTGGAATAATTGTATAACACGCTAAGGGAAAAAAAAACAACAACACAACAAAAACAATAGATTCTCAGAGCTCAAAAAGCCTTTTTAACGTGGATAAAATTCTCGTTCCTCCTTTAGCTTCTTATGGAAACTAAATCTCCCTCAAAGTGCTTTAATCTCCATGCGCCCGAGAGATCTTCCCCGTGTCTGGGCTGAATCTTGTAGCGCAAACTCTGCCAGAGGAGCGAGCGAGCCGAAACGTTATCCTCTCTTTGAAGGTGCTGCCAGTCGCGAGACGTCCGGCAATGCTCGCGGATTCAGCGCGCTTAGCCCCGAAAGACGAGCAAATGAAAGAGCAAAAAAGAGACAGATCTAGTGGAAAGCAAGTTATCTGAAGTACTGGAGTGAGAGAGAGAGAGAGAGAGAGAGAGAGAGAGAGACAGATAGACAGAGAAAGTAGGTGTGAGAGTGTGTGCATCACTTTGTGAAGGACAAAGCACTAACCCACATGCTAAAACCCTGCTACACGTCCAATGTTTTTAGCATGAAGTCACAGGGATCTCTACAGACTCCTGCACAGAAAGGTTATGCTCCCTTTGCCTACATTAAGGGGAAAGCAGCAGAACAAAGAGAGACATTATTATCAACACAGATCCAGCACAACCACAAAGGGTCTCTCTGCTTCACCTTTCCCACAAGAGATCATGACACATGACCGGACTTTGATCGTTAAATCCATCAATCAATCAATCAGCCAGCCAGCCACTCAACCTGTCAATCAACCAATCAACTAAGCAATATAATCGATCAATCGCTCAACATGTCAATCAATGTTTTACACAGGCGGCGACCACGGTGCTTCACAATGGAAAAAAACGTCACAATGGACATTTAGAGGGAATCAAAAAAGAGAGAGACAGAACAGTCCCAAATGAGATAATATGGAGAAACCCGAAAACTCTTCCCTGACCACATTTCCCATTTCCCTTGCAGTACCTGCTACCAGAGCTATTGTAACCCAACACTGGCCCAAGAGACGTTTAGAGTCTGGAAAACTCTGGCAAGAAATAGGAAAATTCACATCACTGGTGGCTAAGACAAAGGCCTGGACTTCATCTGCAGTATATGTCTGATGTTTTCCCAAAATAAAATGAAAAAAAAAAAAAAACATCTTAAAAACAGACGATACTCTCTCAGGTTGTTTAAGCGGTGTTTCCTCTCTTGTTAGCATCTAGCTAATGGAGCTAATGCAGCAGACAGCCCCAATGTGGGCCAGAAATGCAAGCGATCCTACAGGGACAACTAGCCAGGATGATCCAAAGGGTGATGGAAAAGCACCCAGAACCAAACAGAACCAAGCTCTGGTTCTCAAAGTGAGAGAAAGAGATTTTGAAAAAAACATGAAAAACAACAGAACCCACGTGAACACAACAACAGGCCGATTAGCGAGCATGTCATTATGTAAAAGGCTGTACCTTAACCAGATTTAGCTCCATCTTCCTATCATGCATTTGCAGGAAACCGTTGCACAATAGCTAAACATTTCCCCCGAAATTTGTCTTGCCCTTGTTCTCACTAATCGCTAATCCCCAGAACATGACAAGATCAGAAATCAATCGTTTGTCATCTTTTTTTTTTTTTTTTTTTGGAGAGGCTTTGTGGCTATTCACAGACAACCTAGGCCTGATAATTTTCATGGGGGGTTGGTTGCGGGAGGTTGGGAGAGATTAATGTCTGCATTTGTGCAATTTATATTTCCTTTGGGGGAAGAAGCCCGTCTTGAAGTTCACTAAAAAACCCTCAGTCAGCAAAACGTTTGCCTCGGGAAAACCCAGACAGCCAGATATCAGGTCATCTCGAGAAGCTCTCGTTTTACCGATGGGAACCGGCCCCGGCTGTAGCAGCGGTCGCCACGGCAGCAGACATTAATTTAGACTCTCAGAGGTCATTTGAAGAAATAGTGATGCACAGTATATGAGGTTAACATCCTCATGAGATTCAACACAAAAGAACACAGAGAATAATCATTTCATTTGATGAATTCTCCTTAGATCCAACTTAAACGGGTTGATGTGACTGGTTAAAATATCAAGATCATATGGTTAAGATCATATGCTTTGCTCCCAAAAATGGGTGGAGTTACCACTAAATTACTTTCATCAGGCTTACAGATATACATTTAGCAAATATCCAAATTAAGAACTGCTTTTATTCTTTACTCATTATAGCTGGATGTTTGCTGGAGCAAGTAAGGTGAAGCACCTTGCTCTAGGGTACAATGGCACTGCCCTTTCCCAGATTTGAACCTTCAACCTCCAAGCCTGGCTCCCCAACCATTACCCCATCATGGCTGATAAAAACTAGCCACGTGTGGCTTGGCAAAATACAGACCCATGTGATGCTTGGCCTCTGTTATGGATGATCTGTGTCAGTAACTGATTGTGGCGGGAGTGAGTGAAACCCTCATCTCCTCGCTTCATTATTCTCAGATCGAGGTCCGGAAGCTCATCAGTAACGCAGCGCTACAGAGAGACACTAATTACGGCGATGAACTCATCTCTGCCTCTTGCGTCCCCGCGTTTGCTTTCATCTCCCGTCTGCCCGGGCCGCCCGTTTCACCCGCTCTTAAAATAATCCTCTGACATCGCAGCCTGATTAAAAGAGCACGAGGGTAACGTACTTAAGTGCTGTCGGCAAACACGCCACATCTCGCTAAAACCCCACCCGCCACCACTGGTCACACGGGGGTCTCGCGTATGATTTCTGGGGATTATGCTCGTTTTCCTGCTACCTTATTTTGTTGTTTTTTTACGATATAAATTATGTGTTATAAGGAATGATGTGATGGGAATCCAAGTGGGTAGGGAATGCAAGGGAATGTACAGCCAATCAGATGAGTAGAACTGGTCACGTGACCAGACAATGCCATTTTAACAGTCATTTTTGCCTGGACAAAGGGGGTTAACTCCCTTACTCTTTAGAAAAGCTTAGTCTTTCTATGGACATTAAATAGCCAGTGGGGAGGAGGTGTTGAGGTATAGATTGCTGCAAATAGTGCTTTACACAGCTATGAAATTTTAATCCAGTGATTTTTCAGACAGCAGATTGTCCTGGCTTCTATCTCACTTTCATGGCTATCAATTATTAAAGTGCTACAACTCGAATGGCACGGAAATTCCCTGTTCTGTACCTAGGCTTGCTTCTTAAGATGCAAAATCAGGAGGAGGTTTCCGTGTGGTGATCAGTCTCAAGCCACATGAAACAGATGGCAGTGTTTACTGAGAGAGCACTGTTTAGTTTTATTTATTTTTTATCAAGCATGTATACCCGCCGTTTGCTGTCCAGAGATGTCGTATTTAAAATGGTTGTTGAGGGTTCAGCTCTCTCATTTGACTCCATGATCATGGTACAAAAAGACACGAATGAGCTTCAATGTACTAGCGTAAGAGTACTGTTTGGTCAGGCCGGATTTCCTCGCTCTTGTAGCTGCCAATCATGGATTGCCCCACCCCCCCACCCCTCCTACATCCGAGCGAGGCTCCACCCAGCTCTGCTGCCACAGGCCTGGGAACACAGCATCGTTGGAGCAACCCAAACTTGGACTGTGCTTGGCCAGTGCATAGTCAGCATAAACTCGTATTTTATAAAACAAAGGCTTACTCATCTGGGTCATCTGGAGATGGAGGGGAGAAGAAAGAAGGATGGAGGAGGGAAAAGAGCAAAGACGGAGGAGGAGGAGGAGGAGGAGAGTAGAAAAGAGAAACATGAGAGGAAAGGGAATGAACAAGAAAGAGGAGGAGAGAGATATGAACAGAAAGATGAGAAGGAGAAACAGTGGCAGTTAAACATGGGGGGGTTGGGGGGTTGTGAGCAGGAAAAGAATGAAGAGCAGCTGGAGCTGGTGTGGGTTAATATGGCCAGGGGTGCTCCTTATTTCCCCAGCTTATACTGATGCAGAGAGTGAGACAGCGCCCCCTCTGGTCACTGCTGCAAAGCCCTTGCTCCGAAACAAAAGGTGTAATCAGCGTACTGAGCTTCAGCACTACCGGGTGCTTTCATAGAACCATTTCCAAAAAAGATGAGTTCTCCTATGAGGCCATAAAGGGTCGTACAAAGTGGTTCTCCATAGAATCTATCTACGGGTTACATGTCAAGTGATCATAGAACCTTTTTCCACCTCACATAGAACCGTTTCTTTTAAGGGCGCTCCTCCAAATCAACATTGTCCCCGTTTCTTACAATGTCCTTCTCTTCGTGAAAATGTGCACTTTCAGTGCAGTTAATTGTAATGTATTTTTTTTTTCTTACAGAAATTAGCACATACGAATCGTCTCTGGCACCAGCTTGTCACGGGCTGCTTTTTGGAAAACGGAACGGGATCCAAGCTTCGCCAAATCCACCGGCTGTCTGAAACGCAGCCTGTAATTTAGCGCGACGAAGAATGGAGAGAAGAGAATGAAGATAGGTGCAAATTACAGTCTTTAAAAAAAGGGGAGAAAGAGAGAGAAATAAAGAGAGAGAAAGAGACCAACCAGGGGAGCAGAGTAAGTGCAATTACCCAGCAGCCACTTGCATGAGTGGGACCCCTATGCCACATTCAGACAGAGGCATGCTGGGAAGATTTGTGGAGGGTGCATTTCTGAAAGCGAACCCCCCGCAGGGCCGCGGAGATGTCAAACTGGGAGATCTATTGCGTTTGAGATGCTTACACGGATTGCTTCATTAAAGCAAAACTCTTATCATCTCATGCCTGGCACCTACTGAACCCTCTCAGATAAGACTGGACCCTCCCTGACTAGATCATGTAAAATTATGTGCCTTTTTAAACTAACTGTTTTCCAAGCCTGATGGTAAATAGTCAAAAAATATATGGGTGTCAAAAAATCCTGAACCAACACTTTGCTACCTTGCTTGGTCTCCGTGACGACCAGACTGGACCCTCAGCTGTGACACGAAGAAGAAGAAAAAAATGTCATACATTATTACATTATTGAAGAACATTAATAAAATGTGAGAGGAGGGAAACATAAAGAATACAGAAGAAAAAAAATTAAATGCATGACCTTGATGTCAAACCATTTGAGCGATTCACAAAGGCATGAAATGAGAATATCAAGATGGTTTTTTTTTTTTGGGACCCCTAGGAAGACCTCCCCTCCACCCCTCCAGGACCCTTGGGGAACATTTTACATATTTGCTGTCTGGCGACAGAGCTTCCGGCAGCTTCTACGTGCACTTAAGGACCGTTTGATTAGCCAGCCTTAGCAAGTGACTTTTATTGACTTATTTCAAAGCTTAAGAGCCTACGGGACCAGCGACTTGTGATTACAATCAATTAGCCTGACAAGCTCTGAGTGGTGTACTGCCGTTGTGGGTTTTTCTGATACCTTTTAATAGTGAAATACGGAAAGCTGTACTTCTGAGGTGATGTCAACGCATGTAATTAATGGACTGAGATTCTGTCATTTAGCGCTGAAATTAATATTCTGGTAAAGAATGAAGATGGTGAAGATCATTTTTTTTAATTCACTTTGGAATGTGGAAAAATGTTGAGAGGTTTGTGGCCTGGGTACACAGTAAAAATGACAAAAATGAAACTCGGTGTAGGGGTCTCGGACAGCAACATGAACTTGAAAGAAGAAGGGCACAGTCACTCTTCTTCAGTGATAAATAATAAAATACCTTTAATGCATGGCAAGCTCTAATGAACACTTAAAAAGCACACCACATTTTAACTGTTCATTAGGACCAGTCATGCGATAAAAGAATTTTATCATTTTTCCGGCATAGAGGAGTGACTTGGTCTACTTCATTTGCCCTGGTGTGTCTTCCAGCAGTACCTTTGCTACAAGACGATTCTCTGTTCAACGTGAGCTCCACAGCATTTCCCCTTACGCAGCTGTCTTTCAAATAAACCTCCCAAAATTGCGAAGCAGCCCCGTGGATCTATGGTACGCATGCAAATGCGGTCGCCTGCTGACACGACTAAATACTCAGAGGGACCTTTTCGATTTGCGTCCTATTTGAAAGGGAAGGATTGTTTTAACCTTCTGCCGGCGGTAATTGAAGGGCAAATTAAATTCCTCACACATTGGCAGTCGGATGAGGCTCGATGACAGAGCGTAACCAGACGTGGGCAGCTGCGATTGGAAAAAAGGGGAAAAAAAAACAGACAAATTCTGCCTCCATTCGGTTAGTGTAACCCCTTGAGGAACTTCTAGATGGTGAAGCGGAAAAAGGGGTGAAGGTTGAGCCAATTAATGAGAAACATTACCCAAATTTTGAAATTCAAAAATAAAACAACTAGCTACACGGTATAAGGTCATATAGATACCTATTCTGTTCATTGCTATAGGCCTTGGAAAAACAGCATATCGAGTTACCTAGACACTGAGCCCAGCCAATAAGGTCTCAAGAGATTTAAGGGCGTTCTGACAGAGGCGTCACTTGGGTAAGGCAAGATATGGCAGTCAGTGTGCCTAAGTGCCATTATTGTAACAACAATGAGGCAAAAATATACTTGTTCCAAAAGCTGCTGATAATTGGTAATGATTTAGTCAGTGATTGGACACTTCTGTCTGTGTGTCTGTATCTAATCAGGAACACTAAAGAGCATGAGGTGGGACTGACAGATGAGAGGTACCAGCTTGGCATGTGATACTGTGAGCTTCCTGTTCCAGAACCGAGAGGTACATGGCATGGTAAATGGGGGTGTGGGGTGCGCCGGGGGCGCCTTAGAGGACTATTCTCATACACAGCAGCTGCCCTTTGGTGGTGGGGAGGGGAGGGGGACAGCGAAATCCATTCCCAAATCCTCCCAACACCCCACGCCTCATTTTATCTGATGCAGTCACAGAGTTCAAACTCTCCATAAGGGAGCATCTACCACCAGCAGCCCCAGGAAGGTGGGGAGAGGGGGAGAGAAAGTGAGAGAAAGCAAGAGAAGAGAAACAGAGAGTGACAGTGAGATCAGAAAAGACAGAGAGAGCTGCAAATTGGAAACAGCAAATCAAATCAAAAAGTCTTTTCCACTGCCAGATCACATCCCCCTGCACCCCCCAAACATATCCCCCTCCGGTGATGTTCACTGCTATGGTTTGCGAAGGGCTTTGTCCCGTTCAGCACTGCAGGCAAAGATACATGAGACAGCAAGTTCTATGTATAGCCAAAAGATTTTGGCTGGTTCATCTGTTTTTTGGACAAAGATGATGTGTTCATCCAATTGATTTCAATTTTTTTGACAGTTTTTTCCTACCTTTTGGCCACTCTTTCTGTTCCCTGTAACCCATATCTAGACCTTAGTTGTGTCCTTTTAATCCTTTTGTGACTCATCTTATTAATAGTTTCTTCTTATATTCATAAAGCACTCGCATATGATCATATGATAGTTGAATAGCACTTCATGAATCTTCATTACTTAAATGGAATTCTCCTCTTCAGAGAGTATATATAAAAGGAAGGAGGAACCTTTTGAGTTTCTCAGAAGTGTTTTGTTATCTTTGTTGGTTAGAGATGAAGAAAATAGAATATCGAAAATGTTTCAGCGGTCAGGTCACTATCTATGTCCAGTTCAGAGCAATCGTAGAGAGACCGGAGACAGAGGTGGGATCAGACTGGGCCAGAAATAGCAAGGAAAGGAGGTCGGGTTGATGCTGAGGTCGCCCGTCCATGGGGTCGAACGTGCGTAATTACTCAGCACCCCGTGCCCCACGTCCCAGAGCACCTCAGAGAAACTGAGACAGAGACAAAACCGGTTACCCTCCTGCGTGTCTTTCAACCTTGGTCCAGATTCAGACTTGCCCCTCTCCGTCTCCCACGCAGTTGTGTTCAGACCTTCCTGCTGTTGCTAGGTTCAGTATTTTTTTTCGTTCACAGGGGCTAAAATAGGGCGGGGAGACATTCGCAGTCTGCAGGCCTCCCAGACAGGAGTATTTCGGTAAGCCCCGTCTAATCAAAGAACCTAATCCGTGTCCCATTCACAGGGTCCCGCATTCCACCCTTGTCCACCCCAATCCTACTCCCCCCCATTGATCCAGGAGCAGTTGAGCCTAGACCGGAAAGTGAATCCACAACCTCAAGCCCTGATTCCTAGCCACTACCTGACATTGCCAACCAGTCTCCATCTCTCTAGGTAAGACCAGACCGTTGCCACCTCCCTTTCTGTATCACCTCGTTATCGTTTCTTTGTCTGAATTCAGCCTCGTTAGGCTTCCAGTCTCGCGGCAGAACCGTCTAAATACGGACAGCGCCGGCCAATCCCGAAAAGCCAGCTATAATGAGCCAGGCCAGCCACATCCCTAAAGTCGGGCCGTAACGAGGCAGGCTAGCCGTATCCCCAATGCCTTTTCATCTCCGGGGTAGAATGTCTGCTGGATTATTCCAAGCAGAGGAATGCGGACGGGCGGGATCGGGTTGTGTACGTGTTATAGAATATCCCATCCTCCGCGTGCGAACGGCAGTGCGTGCCTCTGTGTTTCCACTGCTGCTGAATCAAAGCTAGGGGTGGGGTGGGGGTGTGGGTGGTGGAGGGGGTGTCCGGTGAGTTTTACACAACACGAGTCCTTGCGCAATAGGGACAGGGCCTGAGATTACACCCCTTCCACTCCACTCCCCTACTCGGGCTGGTCGTGAGGAATCCCGAAACGCAACCGGTAAGACACATCAAAGAGCTCGGGGGATACAAATAGAAGAGAGAGGAAGTATCTTGTCTCCTTCAAGATGTTCAATCGAACCCCTCACTCCGCACAGGGATCACTTACAGTGGAGGAGGGGATAGGGGGGACCACACATGTCCTAATGGGTTTGACTAAAGTGGAACTATACACACACACGCACACAAGCACACTTCCAGAGGCAAACAGGCAAACAACACACACACACAGGGGGGTGTAACAGGGGGGGTCATTTCTGAGACAGGTGTGAGTCCTGGGTTGTAGGTGGCACTTCTTTTCACACATCCCTCACATCTCTGCCGTTCCACAAACAAACACAAGCCCCCTTCCTCCCCTCCATGCAAACAGGATGGGGTTACAGTTTGGGGAGGGGGGCTGAGGGGTAGGGAGTGCATTATGGGACCACAGTATGGGTGCATGCCTCCCTGCAGTAGGGCCTGACTAGGGGGCAGGGCTCAAACCCCCAAACACACACACACTCGCTCATTTGCACTTCCATGGCAGGCTTCCCGGGGGCAAACCAGATGGTTTTACACTCCTCCTACTTCCGTCACAGGCCGAGAGAAACGAGGGATCTGGGAGGAATAAATACACGAGGATCCCTTGTGTCTCGTTCTCACCAGCCACAATAAAGCGTATTCAGTCTGAAACCATTTAAAATGTCCCCTGCCTTTGTTCACATCTGATTTCTGTGGACAGGCCTGTGACTGTTCCTTATTTATCAGGAAATACTGTCTTTCAGACCGTAATTGTCTCAACCAGAGGCAAAAGGACTTGGATGTGTTGTTAGTACATATATCAAGAGCTTCTACAGCCTTTGACAGCTCGCAGAAGGACATACAATGTTCGACCACAGTGTATTAGTAGCCCAAAGACATGCTCAGCACATGAAAAATGTGTATTTCTAGAATAATCTGGAAAAATCAGTAAAGATCAAACCTCAGGAGGTCATATCTGGCTTCCAGCTTCATCCTAACAGTGTCATACATTGTTAAAAAAATACTGCTTCCTCTCCATTCCACACAAAAAAACCAGACCCATTTTCACCTGTCTGGCTTTGGCCACATTGACACTCACATCCCAAAATAAGCAGACAAAAATCGAGCTCAACGGGGCTCAGATATGCCCTGAGGAACAACAAATTTCAAACCAAATAAATAAAATAAATAATAAGGTCCTGTTCGGCAGCAGTATATTTGACTTCCTTCCATCTGGGCACAGATTCAGGGTCCAAATTTAAATGCTTTGTTTTGCTTTGTTTGTTTAAACCATGTGTAATGTGCCACTGTCTTAGTGAGAACTCCCTGGTAAAAGCCATTTGAAATCACAATGAGATCATTCCTGCTAGGATAAAAAGTAGCTAAAAAACATATCTAAGTTGTAAAAGAACACATGTACTGTTTTATTACCTACGCCTTCAATCTGCCTAGTGAGCATAAAGCCACAGATAACAGTTATTGATTTTTTTTTACCATAATCCAGACCAGTATTTACTGTATTTACACACAACACAGCTGCCACATGTCCCCATTTATGGCTATTTATGACCGCGAATGTGCTTTATCTCATGCGTGCGTTTACGCCTCAGTGGGTTGTTGTGTTACAGGCACACAACTGTGTGTCTTTTGTAACCTGCCAGAGAAGCACTTAACCTGTTTGCATTTTCCCCATCCCAGACAATGAGAGTATTGAGTTGAACCGAGTAGCTAAATGGTGGCTGATGTCGACAGGCTGCTGACATGCTCCATGGACATCCGCTCCAGACCGCGCCGGACGCTGAGAAGCGGTCACTGGCCTTCCCGTGGCAGCAAGCCTAGAATGTGGCTCTGATAGTTTTGGTTGACATGTGTGAACTGTTCAAATAAATCAAGAGAGATATTCGCAATGTTTCCCAACTCCCACTCGCTCCTGTCAACGGCTGTGGTTGGATCTTAGTCAAAACAAACAATAAAGACTAGTTTGTTGTTAGTAACTGTTTTTAAAAAGACGGGGTTTTGTTTATGACAGATAGTGCTATTATGACTGGGTCTGAATCTTGTTTTTCATTTGATTTCAACTGTCATTTCTGAATACAGCTTGGAAAAACAGTTTAGCATTTGGTTCAGCGAATGTGACATTCTTCTTCAAATCCATCTGGAATTCACTACCTCAGGAGCACCCTTTTCACCCTTTCAAAACAGGAAGCGAAGGCATTTAGCATAATTAAGTGTTTAAAGCGGAGTAATTTTGATTCATTCAGTCTTTAACCTTTCTAATAATATCTCCCATATGCTCAGGGATACAATACTACTCTCTGAAAGACACCGTCTGGCCGGGTGACCAAAGAGTTTAATTAAAGATGAAACAACTTCACCAAACTCTGACACTCCTTATAAAGAAAAGTCATTTCAATTGATAAGAGTCGTCGAGATGTGGACTGAGTGGTCCACACACGATAGCATTCAGAAATTTTTCTAATTCTTACTATTAGGCCAGACACCTAAAATGGCAGTCTTAGTCTCAGCTATTCTTGCCATTTTGATCAGAAGTGGGAATTAAGACAGTGAGCTAGACTTGCTCCAGTGGTTGGGAAGGATTCATTTTCTAACTGCTGGTGCTTCAGCAGAGCGCTCTGCGGAAGACCACATTGGGAATAAGCCCACTTTAGTTTTTGTCATCCTTAATCATTTTCAATGTGTGTGCACTACTACTGCAGTGACTGTGCTTTTAATTATATAATAAATGAAGTAATTAAGTCAGCTGCTTATTTTTAAGGGTTTAAGGATGGCTAAAGGAAGGATTTGTGGGTTCTGCCCAGCCGTAGGGCCTTGTCTCAGGGCTGATTGAGGAGGGAGGGACCCATGGAGGATCAGTATGTCCCTCAGGACCCGCCTGTTCTCTCTGGTCTCTAAGAGCTACTCCACCCCCCATAAAAATGATAATTACACTATTATCTACCTACTTACAATGCTGCCGATCCATCCAGATAGTTGTTTTATTCAATTCGGATACGTACGTTTCAACATGATCTGCCTATGGTGAAAAATCTGCCAGGCTTGGACTAAACACCTTAATTCGGTTTATCTCATCTAGGCCCTGTGAGTGCAGCTGTCTCTGGTCTTAAAGGGATACTCCACCTAAAAACGAAAATTACGCTTAATGCTGTTCAGATTGGTTTTCACTGTAAATCTTCTGATTGCTTGCGTTTCAACATGAGATCCCATCAGCCAAATATAATGGAAGTTTATGATGGAAATATCAAGCATGAACAATACGCCTGAATTACCTCTAACTTCAGTTCAACTCATTGGGCCAAGAAAGCACAGGTCTGTGTGGTCTTACAGGGATACTCCACCCAAAAATGGAAATTACACGATTGTATACTTATCCTCAATGCTATTGAGCCACCTATTTTTTTTTATTTTTGCAAATCTTCAGATTGTTTAAGTTACAACATGATCCGTTAAGATCCTATTAGACAAATATAATGGAAAGTCTGGTGAAAAATCTGCAAGGTTTAAACTACACGCCTTAATTACCTCTAACTTCAGTTCAGCTTGACTTGCCAAGTAAGCATAGTTCTCACTGGACTTAAGCAGTATTTATGGCCAAAAGGGGCAGCGGCCCATGCCATGTCAGGGAACGGGAGGATTTTGGGGGCCTGACCCACGTGTCATGGCTCTGTGGCGCGGGTTCGAGGGAGCGAGGGTGCAAGGTGGGGAATGGGGGGTGGCAGTGTGGAGCAAGGCAGGGGTGGTTGAGAATTTCTCCAAAAGTCTGCCAGCTGGCCTTCTGCCCAGCTGCTGCCAGCGTCGCCATTGTCCCTCACACTCTTTCACAGTCCATAGAAGGAGAGGAACGAATGAAGAAGAAAAGAAACAGAGCTCCCCCTTCATTCTCGGTACTTATCCCTTCAGATACTATTCGTTTTCTGGGCCCCCGTTTGAATGGAAGCGTGGAGAGGGGTGGCATGGAGTGGAGGTACAGAATAAAAAAAGAGAGAAGGTATGAAAGAGTAGGAGAAATGGGGAAAGCAAGAGAAAGGGGGAAAAGAGAGAGGCATCGAGTGGGGAGGAGAGAGGGCAAGAGGAAAAAAGAAAGAGAGAGAAAGAGAGAGCATTGCCGATTCAGACGGTTGTTTACCCCGATCCTCGTGCTAGGGGCTCATTTGGGAGGCAAATCTGAGTCCTGGTTGACGGTTCCTTATTTTGGGTCCCTACCAGAGAAAGGGGAGAATAGGGGAGGGGGGGAAGGGAGGACGTGAATGACAGCTCTTGAATGGCAGACAGTTAAAATTACTGACAGTTCATGATCGACGGACCCTGACGAAGCCACAGAAGTGCTGGGCAAGCAACTGGAAAAACAATGGCAGATAAGCCAGACATTGTTCTGTGGAAGAGGCTCCATGGCAGACATTGTTCATTGTTTTGAGTTGCTTGTCAGTTTAAAAAAAAGGAGGGGGAACGTGGGGGGGTAAGGGGGGCCCAGGCATGTCCTGGTGGTGTTTAAAACTGTGCTATGCCATACATATGACCTTTTCAGGCGCTGTCACAAACTTTGAGAACGAAAAAAAAATCCCATGAATTCATTTGTTATGCAGTCATTGTTGGATACAGCGGGAAAACAAACAAAAATATTAGCCCACCTGTCATTCATGGAATGAAATGAAAGGAGAGGGGAGCTTGTTACAAGTTATGACAATAGACGATGAATGATTGATTCAGTTTTTTCACATTAAAACAAATACAAGAGGGAGGGCGGCTGTAGGGCCCAATGAAAACAGAAAACAGTTTTTCCCTAATTAGGCAAAACAAACAAGCGGTAGCCAATATCGAAGGCGGGATAGTAAACAGGCTACCGTTCGGGGTTGCCACTCACCCAGACTGGCGTGTTTGCAATGTTCGCTGACTCAGCCTCAGGGCGCGAAAGAGGGAAGAGCTCACCTGCCAACTGAACTTGTTTACTCTGCAGAGTTTCCCTGCCAGACTCCCCCACTTCCCCCCACCCGGCTCTGGTGAAACACACACGGCGGGTCACCCCTGTCAAAAGTTTATGCTCGGCAGTTACTCCTGGACCGACGTGAAACAAGCTTCCCCAAATAAATAAATAAGATGGGAGAGCAGTTAGCGACTTGGAGGTCCAAATTGCTAGGTTTACTGTTCTCGTACAGTTAGGGCACTGGAATGAAAAGGCTAGAGAGCTCTGTTTGTGTGCAAGCTGCCTTCCTAGCGAACAGGGAACATTCACACGTTTACAAATGCCTGCTCATAAAATGCTTGGAAATCATTTCAGAGTTTTACTACCGAGAAGAACACTTCAGCTCTTTGTATGTGAAATCGGGAAAAGAACCCCAGCAAATTCCCTGAGAACTGCTCAACTAAACACACTACGAACATACAAAATATACAATCATATAAAAAGCAGAAGTAGAAGATTTGTAGTTAAAAAACTGTCAGTAATCAGAGGAAAGGTTCCCAACTGGAAAGGCATCATGCCATAAATCTCGAATTAAAAATCGGGGATGAGGGGCGGTGAGGGGGAAGGGGGATCACACCACATGTAGATTCCGGAATCCTCCATTAACAAAAAACCCAGCACAGCTGGGAGGGCCTGAAGGTCTCCGTCTGGACTGACAGGGTGAGAGGGTTAATATTTGACTACTGTCTGCTGGCGGGTGCTTTGCTGGTGGCCTGGAGGGACGACACCTCAAGGGTGGAGTCCGGCCCACATCCCCTGCACTGACCATCTGGTCCTGGGGGCCTGTGAACAGCAGCCTGGATGATCGTCACACCAGAGTGACAAAAACATGACTTCCTACCCACAATCCCCCACTTCTACCTCCCTCCCTCCCTTTCCCAAAACTGCCACTACAGAGATCCGGGAGCTGCACTGCTGTCACATTAGCATAGCCTATTTTCATCTCATGGTTGCTCTGTTAGCATAGCGCAGCACTGCATTCATCTGACCACAACTCTGTTAGCACAGCCCTGCATTCATTCTCTCCTTTGTGCTGTTAGCATATCAACCATCACCTCCACATTTTGCTAACATCCTTTCCCCTGTCGCAGGAGTACCCCCAAGCATAAAAAGAGGGGAAGACATCAACATCTTCTCCATGCCAAAGCTGTGTAGTAAAACATAATAAAACAATGCAAACAAGACAAAACAATATGGCATGCAGGTTGAACCCTCTCTCAGACCAAATCAATGGCATAAAATAGTCTTCAATAATAAATCAACAGTTCAAAAGTAGTAAAGGATAAATAGGTCACAACAATACTGCTAAGGTATATGGGTTGTTTGTTATGGACCACCATGTACACCAAAGGTCATCAGAAGTGCACAAAGTCAAACTCAAGTGTGTGAAAGTGACGTTTCACTGGGTGAGCAGATTTGGGACTAAGCAACCTTTGTAGCAGTAGAAAAGAGAACAACCAGCTAATCAACACCTTATTGTTATGTTCACAGTTTCTATTTCTTCTCATAATTCTGAGTTGTTTTTCTTTTTACCTTTTATTATTTCATTTATATTTTTTTTATGCTGAGGCTGCTGACAGAAACCTGGCAAAGGCTTTTTCGGTCATTAAAAGTGTCGTCAGGTTCTCCCCCGGGGAACAGCTGCAAATTGCGCAGCACTGGCTGAGCAAGAGAGAGGGAAAGAGAGAGAGAGAGAGAGAGAGAGAGAGAGAGAGGGAGAAAGTGAGTGAGAGAGAGAGAGTGCGCAGAAGCTCTGGATGAATCACCCATTCATTCTCACCCCTACGCCACACCACTCCCTCCTAAAAGTCAATCTAACACAGATGAACAGCCAGTGCCAACGGCACCCAAAACGCTCCCAATAAAACAAAGGTCCCTATTCAACCTGACTACAGTCAGCTTCCATCCCAAACTTTGACATTTACGAAATTGCTAAAGTTTCCTCTTTTTTTGGGCTGGGTGGGTGGGGGATGTTTGTTTTTTTGTTTTGTTTCTTACACAATATCACAGGTTGCTAGGCAGCCACTGCCATTAATCAATGCATGTAAGAAAAGTGCCTGTAGTGGTGGAACCAACGTAAAAGTTACAACAGTTGCTTAGAAGGATAAGTCAATGCTAAGGTATTAAGCACACTTTGGAGTGAGTTTGAATAAGGCCTAAAAGAAGTCAAACAGACCCGATTGTAAAGGGAACAAGCGTATGGTCAAGCAGACTGGGAGAGGGGGCTCAATAAAAAAAACTGCCAAGTCTCCAGCTTCTGTAGCGCTTGGCTTGGCAAAGGCTTGTGCAAACATTCCGTGCTACTCGCCAGTCAGAAATTCCTCCCCCTGCTTTGCTGCGCTGATTACCACATCCTGATTGAGGTTGCGTCCATGGTAACACACCTGGTGGTGACCCCCTCCCTCCGCCCCCGACCACACGCTACCCCCCTTTCTCCTCCTGGCCATTATAAATCCCGCAGTACTTTAGCGGACGGCTGGGGGGTTTCCGCCAATGCAATCAGACTCCCTTTGAATGCACTTTCACACTTGTTGGGGGGGTTCAAGGAGGCCCTACCCAAAAAATCCCCTTCCCGAAGCCAAACTGACAACTGTAGCGCCTTAGCACGCTCCCACCCCTTAGTTTGCCTGTATTGAGTTGACACCGATGTTCTGGTACAACATGAAAGTCTCTCTCTATTTTTCATTTTTTCTTTTATTTCATTGGACTGAAGAATTTAAAGCAAACAAAAGGCAGCATGATAGAGAGAAAGATGAAGTGAGAGAGAGACCGACTGGAAGAAAACAGGGAACATTTCTCTCTATTATTTGTATTTTTCCCTTTGGTTGGGTCAGAGAATATGAAAAGACCGACTGAGAAAGAGACCAGGCGAGAAAGACCAAGAGAATAAGATATAAAGGTGGAGAGATTGAGAGAAAGATGGAAGAGAGAGTGAGAGGGAAAGAGAGAGAGAGAGAGAGGGAGAAGTCTGGCTGCCATTGGGAGTCAATTAGCTGAAATGCATACAGCTGCTGCCTAATCTGCCCTCCTCCTCCTCCTCCTCCTCCTCCGCCGCTGCCTCCTCCTCTGGTACAAAAGCCGGCGACTGCTGAATGCGCTCAGTCCCCATTAGCATGTGTAAAGGGGGGGGAGGAGGGGCGCAGAGACCATGACATTCGGCTTATCTGCTTCACGGAAAATCAATTGTTCCACAACAAAACAGGCCTTGTGCGCCGCTCGACCTCCGAAATTCCCACTGACTGAAGGCTGGATAGGGGGCCCGACCAGCAGGAGATATAAGAATCTAATTACAAATTCCCCCAAACCCCCACCCCCAAAACGCACCCCATACCCTGTCAGAAAGCCTTTCTTTACAAAAAAAAAAAAAACGCCAAAAAGAATGTCAGAGGGCTCCTGAAAAAGGCAGGAAGGGGAATGTGGCACTTTCAAAAAAAAAAAAAAAAAAAAAATACTTCAATAACCCCTCCAAAGACCATATGCTAAGCCTGCTTACTCTACACTTTCTGTAGTGGAGGAAGAGAAAGAGAGAGAGGGAGAGGGAGGGAGGGAGAAAAAAAAACTATTTTCACAGAGACAATGAGATGGATGTAGGTTCATATTATATGCCTGAGGCTTTACAAAAGCTTACAGAATCAATCAAAATATACAATGTGGACACATGCCAAGGGGCCTGGGGCTATTTGTGCATGTATTATTGGGGTGGGGGGGAGAGATACACCCTTTTTAAGACTGCTGTTCTTTTAGAAGGGGGGGCGCACTATGAAAGGGAAGTCTACCATATGCAGCAACCAAGTTATCCAAAAAAATAACACCCACCAACATGGTGAACTTGACATTGAGAGAACTCCACAAAGTTTTCTAACAGGGCTCCTGGTTACTTTTTTACATATTTATTGCTTTACACAGTTTAGGTGTGCTCTGTTATTCTTCACTAACTAAGCAATCAGCTTGCAAAGTAGTTGTTGATTTGCGTGCAGATTTCCACTTTGATGTCAATGTGAGACACAATCACAACTGTGTTATGTCTCTCCCTGCATGTCATCAATGAAAAATAAATACCTTAAAGTGCAGGATCCTTCACACAGTACAAATATAGGGAAGGCTATATTACATTACAATCCTACAACCTACTCTGTGGAGTTACTGAGCTGGCTCACTAATCAGTGTGGTATAATGGTCTAGTCTAGGAATGCAACCTCCTTATGATTCCCTTATTAAATTCTATGAAACATCATGCAAAAACCACAAAACAACAGCATCTCTGTTGTGTGGTGGTGGAACACAGAGCAGCCCTAATGCCATATCTGACACGAGTTAAAACTCAATAACCTACAGGCAATGGTCAGCAGAGAGAGAAGCAGAGATGGCCATTCCACTGTCTGTTTTCCCAGCAGGATAGTGGGATTACAGGATTACACGATGAATGGGATGGGAAAGTGAGTTACGAGATGCGTTATCAGCACGGATATCATCTCCCACACAATGAGCTCGTGAGAGAAAGAGACAGCGAGAGAGAGACTGGCACTACGCACTCTTGACAGCACAGAACCGGAGATAAAGGCCTCTAATTAAAGTCCGACGCTTAAATATCATGCACCGCTTTGATCGACCGGTGAGCGAACGAGCAGGCAGGTGAGCACGTATCTGTTGATGGCACTTTTGATCTCGCACAAGGCTGCCTAATGGCAGAGGTGGGCTTTCAGTCGTATGCAATACAAGGAAAAAGAACTAAGAACAGGGCCTAGACCTTGGTGGAGGTGGCACATAGCCTCGGTCGTTCAGTTAGTATGCCATCAGCCAGGTCCTCGAAGTCCGCTGCATAATCACCGCATTGATGTGGCAGCTCCGTGCTTCTACTCTTCTCAAGTAGGGCAGCAACAAAAGAGGCAAGACCTCCATCCGTTGGCAGCGGGGAGAGGAGGCCATTCGGAGTATGTTGTACGCCTGTCCTTCAAAAGCCGTCTGCAACTGACTGGCCACTGCCTCAGAAGACGGAGTTCATGCTGGGGAAGGGAGGTGGGGGTTGGTGTAGGGAAGTAAACTGCTCTCTACAGGGGACGGAAAAACCATGGATGGGCCTTTTTTAGAGCTGGCGGTAATGGGTCTACCTCTTGGCAGAGCTGTTGAAGAAAGCGCGACGGGGAGGTGAGGAGAAGGCGACGGAGATCGTGTGGGTGGGGGTTGGGGGTGGGGGTTGGAGCACGGCACGTTTACTGACAGATTGCCTTTTTTAGCTGAGGCAGGCGACTGTTCCGGCACCTTCCCTGACAAACGGCAGCCTCAGCACCTCGTAGTGTGGGGAGGACTCGGGCTGAGGAATGCGGCAAATGCAGAGCATGAAGGCCCCCAGCCGGAGAGGGAACACCCCTGCCCCCAGACACCCCCACACTGCAACTCGGCTATGGCTGGTCCCAACCCGGGGGGGGCCAGCTGTCTGTGTTTATCCAGCAACGCTACCCCCACCCCGGCTCAGGGTCAGGGCCATGGGAGCACTCTCCCCAGAAGCCACCGCGGCACTCCACTCTGGAGAGTAATGAATGCTAATTGCAACCATCAGCAGCTTTGGTAAAGCCAGTGTACCATGGCGAAATCAAGGAAGCCCTTGTGTGTGTGTGTGTGTGTGTGTGTGTGTGTGTGTGTGTGTGTGTCCGCATGTGTGCATGTTTGTGTTTGTGGTGCACAAATGTTTGTATATGCACATATCTTCATATGTATGTGAGAATGCATTCAAGTGTGTGAGTGCACATACATGTATATGTGAGTATGTGCTCTGGATTTAGGTCCTGTCCCACGGTTGTTCACTCTGCTTGTTTTACTGTCTGGGTTCAATGTCAGTGCCACTGTATCTCATTATGTGAGTCTATCATCTGTATTCCCAAGAAGCAGTATTCATAACTCAACGGTTAGTCATCCTCCTAAACCAGTGAACTGATGATGAACTTGGTCACTGCTTACTTTACAGACATGGAATCGAAAATGCACTGAAGTATTGAGACTTCATAAATACAAGCTGCCCCATGTCATCCGTTAGATATGCCATATCCTTTCATCGCCGTCATCATCAACAAAAGTGGATTCACACGAAAAGGTCATGTGAAAGTAAAAAGAAAGGTAGTTCCACTTGCTTGCAAGACCCCCAGTGAACATTTTATCGCTCTATGCTAATGTGCACAAAAGGATAAAATGGAGGACACAATCATGAGCTGCAAGGGAAATGCAAGCACATAATCATGTTCATAGGAGGCATTGTGAATTGTGCATTTTTAAAAATTAATTCTTTTGAGACAAAGGAAATGTCTTGTTGGCCTGCACATGGACTAAAATCCATTAAACCAACACAAAATCATGTATCGCAAACTCGCTGGTGAGGAGCAACCGACTCAGTTACACGGGAGCTGGGGGAGGCTGACTACAATGGATGTTTCTGGAAAATTTTGAGCAGAGCCAGAACGAATCGTGAATAAGACGCATGAGAAAATAAATGAGTAAAGCGTTGCATGATTAAAAATTGAACAAATGATAATAATACAATTGCCTTAAAAAGGAAGCAAGGTTGCAGATGTTGTAGACATTGCGCAATCATGCAAGGAATAGGTCCTCATGCATGAATAATTAATTCACTAATGAACGAATATTAACATTATGCTTTTTGCCTTAAAGGTACAATACAGAAACTTTGCCTCGAGGGGATGTTATTTCAAGGAGTGGCTGAGCATCACATGACCAGAATACAGCAGACATGAACGTTGGATCTGGGATATTGCATTATTCATTTAGCCAAGCACGATCACTGGTCCTCATTTATTCATATCAATGCAGAAAGTTGAGCGATATAATTGAACATCATGCTGCTGAACATTTTGGGGGTTGATGCTGTTTGGCTTTTGCCCTGTGGGTCCAAGGGCAATTGCTTGTTTAGGGCCTTACACAACTTGCATGTGCAGTGATGACGTATGTGAACCGCACGACATTGTCGGTACACATTTTACGAAAATTTTTATACAAGCTTCACTTCAAGATCAGCACATATTTCTGATATTTAAATGAGCAATTAGCAAGCACCAGATATGCTGGTTAGCAAATTTCACTGAGAGCCTCTAACAGAGGGGAATGTCGTTAGCTATTTTGCTACCCGGACAACCGGAAACCAAAAACATAGCATGCATTTTGCATGCAGAGCCATTAGTAGGATTGACGTACATTTGCAAATGCTACGCAAACACCAGGGCTACTCTACCGATGAGCACAACACTGCAAACTGAAAAAGGAGCTGAAGGTCCGGCTCCAAAGCTTGTATAGTGAAAGTACGATGAAACACCACTTGTTAAATGTGTCAATCACCACTTTTGGTGACACACCCCCAAACGGGAGTAAATGAAAACAAGACAGTGTCTGTAGGGTTTTGTGGTTTTATTTCAGTCACAAAAAAAGTTGGGCATAGTCTAACATAAGTGCTAAAAACATATGAGAAACACTTCAAAAACTAACAGACTCTGTGACACTCCAGGAATAGATTCTAATTAGATCCCTCTCATTTAGAGTGACATAGCGGTCAAGCAGAAGCTGTGGTGAAACATGGCAAATGGTGTGTGCAGCTGAACATACCCAGGGGCCCAGGCATGGACAGACAGAGACCCAGGGCAGGTGCTGTTTGGGTGGCATGCTGTGAGAGGCCAAGCGAGACGAGACGAGGCTGGCAGGACCGGGCTCTGAGGCGCTCGCACGCATTTCCAAAAATGGGCACAGTCCAGGAGGGGGCTGCCTTTTTTTGTTTCGCTCTGTCGCCCTACCACTCGGATTTCTCGCACACTGAGAAATGGGTTTTTGCTTTACAAAACTTTGATACTCTGCATAACTCTCCCCTTTCTGTACGTCTGTCATGTCGTTCTTCTTCTTCATACAAGTGTCTCCCCTCATCCTCTCTTCTCTTATTCCTCCTCCTCTTCTCCCTTACCACGATCTCTCTAATTCCTCCTTTGCACATAATCCCCTCTCTTCTTTCATTCCTCCTCTCTCACTGTTCTCACTTTCTTTCTTTCTCTCACTCTCCCTATCTCTCCCCCCTCTCTGTGTCACACACAGCAGGGCTGGTTTTAAACCCCTGCAGCAGCGTTTAGTCTCACACGGTTCACTGCCTGCACTCCACATGCCCCACTGAAACACCCTCAACAGAAACCTCTGTGTAGTAAACACAGAACAGCCGGAGTGCAGGACCAACATGAGTCTCCAGGAGTCTGTCAGAAGAGTCTGGAGGAGCAGGGACAGGTACAGAACTCTGGAGGAGTGGGGGTGGGGGGTGGGGTTCAGGGGCGGCAGTCGACTGGGCTTCGCATCGCTGCCTCCCAGACCAGACGGCGGGAGGGGAGGGGAGAAGAGGGGGGTATCCCACGGCAGTGTTGGGGGATGAGAGGTGGCAATAGTGAACTGTCCTTTTTTTTTTTTAACCAGACTACCTGGTAAAATTAACAAGCCCAGGCGTGGCCATGATGCAGGGCAATCCCCCCGAAGGGCCCGGAGATGCCGATGTTTTTATTTGGAACCTGCCCCATAGCCGGCACTGTGGCAAGACCAGCGGTAAATCTCCACCTTCTGTAAAAGAGGATTTAACGTGATCCTCCTCCTGTCCCTAAAGGGCAGCAAACCCCTCCCCTACCCCCTCACCCCGGTCGGCACGGTGACGGACGCCTGGTGTGATCCGCCCCCATGGGTGGGGGGGCTTTGAAGGACGGCGGGATGATGAGAAGTGGGCCTTGGGGGGAGGTACAACACATACGCGCCGTCTCTTGTCTCGTGTGTCGGAAGGGGGTGGCAGCTTGGCGAGACGGGCGCCTGTCATTTTGGGGGCGTGAACGGCTCTCCTTAAACACAGGTTAAAGTGAAGTTAATCACCCCCAAACACCCACTCCCCTTCCCAATTCAGCCTCCGGGGGAAAACAGGCCCCTCTTGGATGGAGGAGATAAGGCGAGCAGTGAAAGCTCAGGTGAGTGAGTAAATACAGGCTCGATGGAGGCAGCCACAGCTGGGGGCACAGGGAAAGGGATTGACCTAAATCTAATAATGGAAACCACAGACCCAACACTGATAAAGTGTGATGTCATACACACTGCTCACGGTCACACAAATACACATGAATGTACACATGCACAAATGCACGCACACGTGCACACACACACACACACACACACACACACAGGCACACACAAGAGGGCAGAAGGCAGCTGACGGGCAGCTTCTGGATCAGTGACGGTTCTCCCCCGTCATTGTCGCTTGGTAATTGTGCTCTGATGTTAGCTGTCAGTGGGGACATGTCGGTGACTTTGCTGCTCCACCCCCAGCCCCCACCCCCCCAAATTTGCCAGGGAGATATCCGCCAGGCTAGCTGTCACGCCACGCCAGCTCTGCCCCATTGCTATGGCAACCGCCCGGTTAATTTGATGGCAACGCTGGTCGGTGGCGCGTCTCCCATGTCCGTGAGCCGGGAGGTGGAAAAAGGAGGAGCATTTTTTCATAGCTATGTCATCGTTGACAGTGAGAGAAATAAATAAACTAAGAAAGAAATAAAGACAGACAGAACGGAAAGTGGGGGAGATCTAATGGCAGGGGTCAGAAGCCAGCGGTCTGCTTCGCTGCTCCTCCCGGGGAGAGGATGCCTGACACATTACAGGTAACAGGGACGTTTTCAAAGTTGAGCCCCCCCCCCCCCCGCCCACGCCACGCCCAGAGGGCACGAATCACAGACCACAGAGCCAGACCAACAAGGCCTCCGCAAACAAAGACAGCACAGCTCCAACTGAACTGTAAAACACTGCCTTCATTTTAGCCTTTTTTTGGTTGCTCAAATTAACCTGCTGCCCTGATTTTTTTTGGAGTTCCCGATGTCACGTTTTCCTTTTCAATTATTACTGGCAGAAGGATTAGTGGCGCTCTCTCGTTGCTCTGACTCACAGTTGCAATTTACATCAAAATGGACAACAAAAGAATAGTATCACATCCAATATGTCAGACTGTATCATGCATTGTATTGTCACAATTGACAAACAAGTTTGCTTTATTCTGGCATGATATCTTACAAATAAATACAAACAAAAGGATTCAAAATGTTCTGATCTGCAATTGTACTTTCCCTGTAAATATTCACCAAGTAGCATCATAACACCCATGTTACACTTGTAGGCATTTAGTCGATTCCTTTATCTAGGGTGACTTTCACAGTATAAACGCTACACATTTATACAGCTGGATATTTTACTGAAGCAATTCAGGTGAAGCACATTGCTCAAAGGTAAAAAAGCAGTATAACTGGCAATCAAACCTGCAACCACTGAGTTACAAGTCCAGCTACATATCCATTATAGTAATAGTACATGATAACAAAACAATTCACAAACTGACAGTCACAAATACAACTGATGTCTCCCTGACTCCCCCATGCCCATATTACCATCCAGCTCCCTAACCTTTACCTGTTGATCTCAGAACAGTGTCAACCAAGTAGTCTGGAGCACTCACTCGCCGATCACTGATCTGGGATCAGTGTAGTGCCAGAGAACACTTAACACTGACAGCAAGATACAGTCCTGGGGCGCATTACTAAACAACCAACAACATCCGTTTGAGATTAAACAGCAAAACAGCTTCTCACAGAAAATGAAAAACAAAAGCACAACCAGCGAGCCTGATGTGAGACAAGATGCTAAACCTAGAAAGAGCGGAAAGCATCACAGGGAAATAATGAAAAGATTGACGTGTGTTCAGAAATGCAAGGACGTGTTCCAACCCCCTCCTAGCAGTGAAGCCAGGATCAGGACAGCGATTGTGGGGGGGGTGCTTGTTTGGGGCCTGGTTCAGCATAGAGCTGACTCATACCTACATTGAACGACCTTCACACAGCACAGGGCAGATAATGCAGGTTTTTTGTTTTTTTTTGATGAGTCTTTGGCTCGAATTCACGGTGAGCGATACATATTGGACCCAGACGCTGTTTTTCTATTGGTCTGCTGGCGGATGAGTCAGGGGACGCTGCCAGCTCATCCTGTAAGAGGATCCCTCCGAATGGCTCTGTGAACAGGGGGTTTGGGAGGACAAAAAAAGGAAGCTGAAGAACACTGCAGATCAGCTACTGTCGCTGCCTCATGAAAACTTGCTTTAAAGGAAAACAAATCACATAAAAAACAAGGATTCACTATCTTGCAGATGACAATACGAAGACCCAGAGTACAGACCATGTAATGCAATACCCTTCATGATAAAGAGGACTTCTAAGATTTGAAACACGTTCCTGTCCAAACCCTGGTACCAAAGAGCTATAGGGCGTGCTTGTTTTTGTTGATACTCAGCATTTAATTGCTTAATTAGCACAGTTGATAACACAGTTACTTCACCTTTCCCGGTTAGTTGGGGCTGAATTGGTTGCTGATAATAAGGTAAACATGCGAAAACCAGTCACACCCTGTAAGCTCTCCAGGGTCAGGATTGGCCATGCCTGACACAGTGCAAGCTCTGACATGGTTTCCTATTGGCTGACACAGTACTGTGTTGGTTGGTAGCGGGAACTGAGTGGGTGGGTCACAATTGTTTGCAGTTTTCCTTGCAATAATGGTTAAAACAAATCAACAATGTATTTCTACAAAGGGATTCTGACAAACCCAAATTTGAGTGGGAAGCAAACAAGGTCCTGAATGAAAGGCAACCACCCCCATGCCTAGTTGACTCGTGACAATGGGGCAGGAATCAGCCAATTACATTTAAACGGGGGACTTCACCCAAAAATCTGTTTATGATGTTAAACTGATTTGTCCCATATGTTTTGCAAAATAACAATCTTTTGATATCCATCTGCAGTCCTGTTAATGAGCCAGAGTGACACATTATACATCAGTAGAGGTAAGCTCTCCCCTGCAGATTTTCCAGGTTTTTCCAGAATGGGACAGATATCCACACATACACTGATCGGTATGTAGTAACAGTGACCATGTAACAAACTTTCAATCAAAAATACAGTTCTACGTTGAGGTTCCCCTTTATACGTGATACCGAATCACACCTCCACACAAAAGATGCCATTTTAAAAGGCCCTCTCTCTACACCAGCTAAGAGATTCAGCTTTGAACAGCTCAATATCATGCTCCACCACCCCCCCCACCCCACACCTCCTTACATTTCCCAAGGGAACAATCTCGAAGTTCAGTCTCCAAAGCACAGAGTTTGACACTATAAAACTGACAGCAACAAAAAAGTTTTGGGAGAGGAGAGAGAAAAAAAAAAAAAAAAAAAGGAGGCGAACCATAGACGTAGAACCATCTGTTATTTAAAGACAGCTTCACCCTGTAATTAAAAAAAAGGATCTCAGAAGTCATGAAAAAGACCTGCAGATGTTTCACTTTGACTGCAAACTGTGTCCGCAGGCCACTTCCAGAGAGAGCGCAGGGAGTGAAGGAAAAAAAAAAAAAAAAAAAAACTTTGCGAGAGCTCGAATTTTGGTGTTTTTAAAGTCACATTCAAGGCCCCCACAGTGTGGCATTGGGACATCTGTTCCGCGGGACCGGCGTATGGGAACCAGGGGGCGGGGGGGTGTGGGTTGGGGTAGCTGGTTCTTTGAGGATAGCCAGCAGATGTACCCAAATGACATACAAATGTTAAACCATGACCGTCGCTTGCAACTGTTATTCACTACAGCGGTGCCAAAGTCAACAAGCTCCAGTAGACCTCCTCCGTAGCAGCGGGGAAGGCTGGGAAAGGGAGGAAGACAGCGAATGACAGATAGAAACTGGAGTAAGAAAGACAGAAGAGCAAAATGCCTGGATTGTCATATTGTGAGCCATTCTTCCTCAGTCTTAATGTTTATGCAGACGGTTGACATCCAAAATCAACAAATGATTTTGGGACTGCTTTATTTGCATTTGGGAATACTGCAAAAATTCATTGGCTGTATATCCGTTGGCCTGATTATGGTTATGAGGAGAGCTTGGCCCCCGAAATCGTTACTTGGAGCTACATCTATTGGAATTATTCCTCTGCTTAAAAACCCCCGGCTGACGTTAATCATGGTTTCCACTCCGAGACGTTCTTGCTTTTACCCATAAGCCATCTGGGGTCCTGAAGCAAGTTCCACAGGCAGGAGTATGCAACGGTGGTCCAGGAGGGCCAGGAGTGTTTCTGGTTTTTTTTGTTTCATCGGAGCTCTTGATCGCAGTTTGAGCATCCGTTAAGTGACTGAGCCTGACTGTCCAGGGCCCATGTGGTGAAACGGCTCCTTCAGCTCCACCAGCACCTGAATTCATTAAAACCTTATAATTAAGAAGATTATGCAGCTGGGGGTTTGAATGGAGCAAAAACCCAGAAGCATCTTCGGGGACTCAGGACCAGGGATGTCTACCCTTGCTTTATGGCCCTGTTTTCCCAAAGTCGTCGGTATCCAGCACCTTTTATTTATGCCCCATCTCCTTGTTGCTATGCCAGTTCTTACATGCCGCGTGATCGTTCGGCATGTTCCCATCCTTTCCTGACCTTTCCCATGCAGACTCTTCCACTGAGGTATGGAATCCGTCAGTAGTTGCCGACTGACTGCTGGGGACACACCCTGGAATCTCTCACGTTACGGGACTCTGGTATGGATCCGCTATGCTAAGACCACCGCTAACAACAAGAGAACTGCTGTGGGTGAACTTTGACCCAGGGGGCCGTGACCGCCGGTGGCCAAACCTTTGAGGTCCTAGGCAGGGTTTGTAGGTGTTGTATGTCGCTCTGACAGTTAGGCCCTGAGGAAAAGGAAGAGCAAAACTTGCTAGGAAGCAAACTTCAGCTCCAGCCAATAACACTGAACAGCAAATACTGTCATACAGTAATTAAGGACCTGAGCTTGTAACACAGAGGTTGCAGGTTTTGCCTCCAGGTATGGCTTTACCATTTCACCCTGAGCTATGTAACCCCAACGGCTTCAGTACATATCCAACTGTATAAATGGATAGTTTGTAAAAATGTAAGTCACTCTAGATAAGAACATCTGCCAAAAGCCCAGAACACAATGTGTTCAGGATACATAAAAAAAACACAAATACATGAAGAAATAATGTGTACACATACACATTGTGATGGTTATATTCATGCTAAGCTATGTGGCATAGGGGATCTAAAAATGTCGCACAAATACATCACAAGTGACATTTCACATGCCATTTCCCTCAGTGCAGCGGATGGTCAAATCCAAATAACAATGTGTGTTTCTGTTTGGGATTTTTGTATTTGTATAATATTTTGGTTAAATCCACAGTCACTTGACAGAGAGGAAATGTTTTAATTTTTCCCTTTGATGTAATGTACTGAACTACAACCTGGAAAACCAAAATAAGCTGTTTTACAAATAGCAATCCATCAACAGTACAGATAAGATATGTATTTACACCCCACAAAAAAAAAAAACACACACACACACACACACAGACTACAGGCGGTCCTTTTGTACTGAAGGAAAAACACACACAAACAAGCAAGCATGTGCACTCACACACACAAACACACTCTCATACTACATCAGGTCCTTTTGTAGTGGGCGAAAACATATACACTCAAGCACGCGTATGCACACACACATACACACACATATGGACAGGACTTAATTGTAGGCAATTCTAATAATGTCAGCAATTTAACCATCTCCAGCTCTAATTACTGTTTCTCTGCACTGAGACAGAACAGCTGCTGCTGCCCATCTCACTGGAGCAGAGAGGAGAGGAGAGGGGGATGAGGGAATAGGAAAGCAGAGGAACGGGGGAGATGAGTTGAGGAGAGAAGGATGAGGAAAGTGGGGAGGGAGAGGAGAGGAGGGTTGAGCAGGGGAGAGGGGAGAAGAAAACACCAGAGTAGCTATACTACAGAATTACACCTGATATGTTCACAGATTATGAATTCAAAGAGAGGTTAGATGTTTAGGGATTTGTAGGCACACCCCTAACTTAAACAGGTCAGAGACAGATAATAAGCCTGCTGGGGGGGAGGGGTACTGTTTACACAAACTGATCATGATTAGTCAATTCAAAAAAGGGACTGACCAAATTTAAATAATTCAACACCCATTATACCCATCTCAGTACCAAGTTGTGAATTACATCAAAGCATTCAGCACAGTGTACAGGTGGTAAAAGATAGGCAGTTACTCCATGCTCCCATGTAACGCACCAGCCCCACTGCGTCACTCTGTATGGTTCCGCTGTCACCCACTGGCGGGAAAACCCTCCCCCGAAACTGGACCTGATGATCAGTCTGCCTGCAAGAGCTTTTAAAACCGCGTCTGCGGAGGAACACAAATACACCCCTGGCACATCTGTGCTAACACTGTTATTCCCATCCGCCATCAGCTCCATGTACTAGGAGCCCGATAACGTGCTGGAGATAGGTCCTTGTTTGGTTACGAGTTAAACTCAATGGGATGGGGGGTGGTCACACCACCTTCTATCTGACTGACTGACTGACTGGGAGGAAAAAAAATAAGAAAACAAACACAGGCAGATCTAGAGATATGACTGACATACAAGACTAATATGCTTTCAGTCCTAGTGCTAGATGTTAGGTAGCTTCTGCTTGGCTTTCTCATTACACCATGACAGCCTGTATTTACAAATCCTCTCAGTTTAATACAGATAAGGCTCAGCTATGGACAGGGGTAAACTGATCCCAAGTCAGCACCCTGATGCCTTCCTGATCTTGTTATCTGTAAATGTAAGTACAGCTGTGCAAGTCAGATAGGAATAATACTGGATAATACATCAGCACTCACACTCTGAGATGGTTTATACATATGGGCCCTGATCTAGGATCAGTTCAGGCTTTAAGCCATAATGGATAAGGATAGGATATGGACAGGGGAAACCTGATCCTAGATCAGCACTCCTTCTCTAGAATGCTGGCCTAGTATACCTGGCCTGGGCCCAGACGCAACTGTAGGGTACAGTCACCGGAACTGGACTTAGCTATTGACAGCCGCTGGTTTTCCGGTGCGCTCGGTGACGTCTGACCACATTGTTCATGCAGACAGGCGCAATCATTTCCTCCGAGCTCCACCCCAGGCTCGGCCTGGCTTCCAAACAAATAAACGCAGCAGAAAAAGCAGCGGGCGGTGAGAAGCTGTGGAGGTGAGCCGGGACCTGCTAAAAATAACCAGAGGACTGCCTCGCTACGACTATACTGGTGGGAGATGACAACCGTCCCTCCGGTGCAAACTTGCCAGCTCAGCTAAAACAACGAGTCTAAACAATGTGTCCACTTAGTAGACTTGCCCAACTTTTTTTTTTCTTTACATTAAACCCATTTATAGTGCTGGCTCAGCAAAGTACCCATCTCTATAAGTCTAGAGCATTATAGATCTGTAACAGCTGTCCCACCTGGAAATCAAACCTGAGACTTCTGTCAAGCCTGTATCCAGCAAGATTTGCAGCTGACACAGATGGTTGCACTGTAATACCGGAGGGCCCTCTTGACGCATCTCAGTGTTTTTCAGCTGGGCCTGTATATCGCATCCTGACGTTTGACAATGGTGCTGCACCAGTGAAAAGTATGACAAATTCAATTTTCTTATTTCATATAAAACTGTGTCCTACATTCTGTAACATACATTCTCTTAGATATTACAGATATGATCCGGCATGTTTTTCAGAAAGGTATTAAACCAATTAGGGGTCGTTTCTTTCCCCAGGTAGTTCCACTATCTAGTACGCTTACATTTTTTAGAACACTTTTTCCAGGAAAATGAGGAAATAAAACTGGATGAAGGGAGCTTTTAACCAGAGTTGCCAAAAAACTGAGCTGGCAAACTCCGTGGAGTCCCTGTTGACCTTGGATGAGTAAATGAGTATCTCGGATTGAGCCAGAGATGAAATGACTTGGGAGAAGTCTAACATTACTTCATTCTGCATTTCCTTTCTTGCACCCATCAACTGAGGACTCAGCAGGTGGATTAAAAAACACCTGCAAAATACAAAAACTAAATACAAGCAAAATAAAACCACTTCAAGTTACATACATTATTTCCTCATTCCACCTGGTTATTGCCTAGCCCCAATGAATGAGCAATTACGGGTAAAAGGAGTCCCATGCTGGGGAAACCATGACCGATCCTTAGGCCACCCTCACTATCCTTCTGCATCTCGCAGCATGGCTGAGACCTTTCTTGCACATAGAGACAATATTATGGATGTGTGCAAAACGGGAAAGGGAATAGATGTTTACACAAATAAACTGCTGGATGACCTCTATCTATCTGCCTAAGGGTGGTGCGCATAGAAAAAGTACAAAGAATGATGAGTGGTGGTTGGATAGAGGTGGTAGGAGATTGGAGAGCAGGAGGGTGGGGCGTCCTCCTCTGATTGGTTCAAGGGCTGGGATTGACAGGGGCTGGGGGGGAGGGGGTGAGTATCTGGTGAGTGCAGAATCTGTGGGTAAGCCCTGTTTGCCCCCTCTTTTAGCCAGTCACAGTGCATGTACAGCAGTTCACCTTGTGCCCATTTGCCCTGTCCAATGTGATGTTGAATTATTCACCTCATACCTGCCACAAAGAAAATGAAAAGTACAGTGTATCTGAAATATTTAACAAAGCACGGATCATTCGTACAGTATTTTGACCCACAAAAATAGCCTGAGGATAAGCAGTTGTGATTCTATCAGGGTACAAAATTTAGGGGGAATGACTGGGTGTTAGAGCTTCAAGCAGTCTTGGCAGGGTGAAATCCCAGCCCAGCTCAGTACATGGAACTATGCACACTGCCTGTGGTAGAACAACACCCTCAAAATCAGACACCACTTTTTAGGCATCTTCTGCAAAAGAATCTAAATACTTACTAGCCCAGCAAGTAATAGTGGAACAGGAATTTCTGCAGGTAATCATGGGAGAAATCCTGCCTCAAACCCAGCAGTGCCAAGCTGAAGTCCGGGAGGACATTTAACAGGTGCCGAGCATTAAAACACCAGAAAAACAGCAACTGGACAGATACAGTCCACTGAGTCAGTCTATTGCCTGATTCTCAAAAATTAGGAAAAGCCCACTTGATTGCAATTTTCAGCAAAAAATCACATCCTTGAGTTTGCAAATGCTGTTCCACAAAATTATGCAAGTCTGAACACTGAAATTCCAGTGAAAACAGTTTGTTTTTTCCAGCTAGCTCCATGACCTCTTACATTACCGGTTTAATGAGTGTTTCTTTAAGTAAAATTAGGAAGTAAGTTTGCCTTCAGAAAATCCCAGCTCACTCAGTCTCCAAGGGAGCAGATGCGTGATCGCGAGTCCTCTGGCCGAGATTCAAGCCTGCCCAGCGAACTGTCCCCACAGCTCAGCCGCTCTCGCGTTCTGTGCTCCCTGTCGAAGGCGACATGTGGCGAGCCAGAGTGTCACATCGGCTGCCGAATCTCGCAGATGGCGCTGCGAAACCATCGCCGGCCAAACGCAAGCTAAGGCCCCTCACTGTGTGACTCTTCAGGGTCCTTACTGAAAAGGGTTCTGGGTCATTCAATCTCAAATCAGACAGTGCTCACAACTCAAAAAACAAAACACAACAAATACCATACACCAAAGCTCAGGGCCCGTACTTATACGACATTACATAATAGAAGTGCTGATCTGGAATCAGTTTCTTTGAAGACACACAGGATAGGATGAGAAAATGGGACAAAGAAAAAACGAATCCTAGAACAGCTATCCAGCAGCTCTGAGACATTCATGTAAATGGGCATGGATTTGTCGACAAAAGCAGTCGATTAATGTGCTGAAAATGAATGATGCAATTTTTGGAGTCCTAATGCAAATGCAGCAACCTTTCTACACAGTCCCTTTTCCGTCTTTAACAAAATTGTTTTGATTGCAGCCAGCGAGAAGTCCTGACAGGTCCTGCCAGGCCTGAGAGAACGCAGCTCACCGGTTAGCACGTAAGTGGACGGCATCACCGTCATCGGTATTCCCAAGGCTGTCTGAGTGGGATATGACAGTTTGAAATGCACAGGGGGAAGCATACTCACAGGGCACTGGGAAGTGTTGAACAATGTCTCTTGCCCTACTTTTTCCTGGGCTCTCGGCCTCCTCGCGGTATGATGAATTCATTCATAAAAAACAAATGAGCTGAGAGAGTTCCAGCACTTTTCTCTGTCCTGGGATATAGGAAGTCTGGCAGTTCCATGCTGAGAGGATGGATTCACATGCACTCCAACCAGGTGACTCTCATGGAGTCCCGTGGAGGGAGGGAGGGGGGTGGAGGATTTAGAAGGGTACAGTTTCCTCGTTCCTGCTTCTGCTCAAATTCCTGAGCTTCTCCTTACCTCCCTGTATTAAACGGAAGGCCCTTGTGCCAAGTCACAGCATACATCCTGGAGTGTGTTTGCATTTCAGTGCCACACTGATAAACACATGCTTCAGTGGAGACAATACACACAGGCAGGCTAGGCAGCCACTGTTCCGCCTCATTATATATTTATATACTTAAGTTATAGGCCGTGGTGGGGAAGGATCTCACTGAGTGGTGCACCATTGTGCTGGATTCGTGGTGGAAGATTAAAAGATTGAGGTCACTGTGGTCATGGATCATATCGAAATTCCAAAATCAAATTCCCCTTTTTCTCAACCCTCACTGTGCCAGACAATTACGTAGCTCCTCTTGTATTCTGTGCCCGGCAAATTTTCAAATTTTCATTCCATTATTTATGTGTCTGGCAGACGCCCTTATCCAGCTTAAGATGGCTTAGATATTATCCGTCCATACAGATGGACATTTCACTGAAGCAATTCAGGTTAAATACCTTCCTCAAGGGTAAAAAATACATAAGTGATTTGCTGGTGGATCTATAACATATCCTTACCAGGTACCTCACACTTTCTTTTTTTGAAGTAGTACTCAGATGAAGACGAGTCCCCCTCTTTTGACATATTTGGAATAGCCAATCACATTCAGGTGCTCATCATTGTCACATGCTCTGCCAATATGGCAGAGCACAATATGATTCATGTTATCTCAGCTGGAGCTTTTTTTCACACCACAGTCCACAAGCTGAGCATGCACATACATGACTTGAAGGAAGACACTCTGCTTTGTGTAAGCAGACCGTGTGCCCAAGTGACCGGGGAGGGGGGGGCGGGGTTGCTTGTGATGACTTAATTCCCTCCATCCCCACAGTCAATTATGCGTTGCCTCACGAGGCTACTGGGTACAGCCCACACTGACAGAGTCAGGATTTGATATCAGACCTTGAGGCCCACTGATACAATGAAAAATTGCCTCAACAAAATGCTGAACGAGGGACCCATCCACACACTGAAACGGTACCGTAAGATGGAGACTATGGGACCAATCCATACACTAGAAGAGTAGATTAACAGGATGCAGACCGTGGGGCCCATCAATACACAGACATGGTACCTTCAACAGGACCCATCCACACATTGGGACAGTTCCTTACCAGCATGAACTAACCAGCAGCCCTGACACTCAAATCCTTGATCACTGAACTCAAACATTCACAAAAGTATACATAATCTGGCCAAAGGGAGCAGGCTGCTGTTTTCACGATTTGTCATGATGCAGGAAAGAAAAAAGTAAGGGAAAAGAGCAGGAATCAGGCCACGGTTGGTCCAGATGACTATCTGAACTCAATAGGCTTTTCATAAATTGGATAAAAGGAAGGTTATTTCGAACGGCATCGTGAAAAAACAACAACGACGAGATGGAAAGCGGGCTACCCTCCCGTCGAATTAGGTTCACATGGCTGGCTGAGCCCCCTTCCAAGTCCCTCTAACAATCTGACATAATGCCGCACCGCGTGTACAGTATGGTTCTTTTGTATGAAAGACGGCTCTTCCGCTTCATCTGCGCTTAATAAGGCTAACATATTCAGAGATTTGCACAGCCCAGTGGCTCTGGAGGTAATGCTGCCTCCCCTTGTAAAAACCGTCAAAGGAGAAAACCCATTTTCTATGGCAAATGTGGATTGACACGAGAAAGGGGGGGTTAGCATAGCTCAGAGCAAGCACATGGTTAGCCTGCGTGTTTTTATTATTCATTTACTTATTTCTTTATTTTAAAAACTGGCTGAGCTCCTTTTGAACTTGATCTTTGCGTCATGCCCAGGATAGTTTTGCATGCTGAAAACCGGGGGCGGGGTGGGTGGGGGTGGGCAGATTGTCCTGGACATGTGTTTTACGCGTTCTAAGCAAATTGCTGAAAAATCTCTGGCGATATAAATATTGGCGGTATATTAACAGATTGTTAATCTGCTGAAATACAGACTGACCGCATGAGTGGGCACGGCAGTAATGGCAACTATGCCCAAGGCTGGGAATACACTTCAATGAGTCCGGCCTGTCAATATCAACAAACAGGCTGTAGATCCGCACCAAACCTTTAAGCGTTCATATTAAAACAGTCTAAGCGAGTCACAAATGCACAAAGCACAGGAAATTCTAATGAGCACGACAGCTTGTAACTTGCACACTTAAACTAACCCACCGACAAACCTTTCCATCACCCAGTGCTATAATACCTGCTGTAATAGTAAAGCAGTTAGCACTTGATACAGTACTTTAAACATCTTACTAGGCACGTTGCAGAATGTCCCCTCAAATAGCCTTATGAATACTCTTAGCAGGTGCTTTTTTCCTAATTATATTCTTGAGTTATGCCTAATTATTTGTAATTCATATTTGTTGCAGTCATATTTAAAATCCTTTTACAATTAATTGTTACTAGTAATGGTGGACTGAGGGTTATGTGTTTTGAATGAATATTCTTTAAAGAAATGCTCCTTCAGTAAACATTTAGATCGAATGCAGTTGCCTTAACTGATGTGGGGGGAGGGCACAGTAAGCTGGTTTTTTTCATGACAGAAAGCAGAAGTGACGTCAGCAGTTCAATAAGTAGCGTAAAGCTCACAGTGGTCTATTTATATTTGATAGCCTGCAGCAATCTGCCAGGAACGAGACATCTTTCCATGCCTTATCTTTCGCTCTGTTAGCGCAGCACACACGCCACTTGAACTCACACAATTTGTTTTCCCCCCCCTCACCCAACCATTTCTTTCAAGTAATCCTGACTGGAAAACTCCCATTCCTCCATCTGTGATCCAAATCTGTCAGGGTAGATGGCGGCGGTGAGGGGATTGAGTAAAATCTTGTAAGAAATTTCAATTTGGGAATTTTATTTTTCTATTAATCCATTCTTTATTCAGGGAGTCATTCTAAGGTCATGCACGTCTTTTAAATGCTCAGAGCACAAAGCATAAGACAAAATACATGCATTATGTACAAGGATGCATGATCAAATCATGCATTTTTACTTATTGAATATCAAATTCGATTGGTAGATATGTTCAACTGGTAAACATGAATTAAAGTTTAAAATTAGCCCTTGGAATTATATGGAATGCTGTATTACAAAAAAACTTTACACTATTACAAAAATCGCAGCTTGCTTTGGATAAGGCCACATAAGATATATGTGTAAATGAGAACAGAAATGCGAAATAAATCTTAGTCAATCCTTGAATGCTCTCCTTGAATAACAGTGGTATGTTTTCTCCCTACAAGAACAGTATAACCGACTCGCCAAACAGTGTCGATGAAGACTTGCATTTCATTGTGAGCCAGAGTTGAGGACAAATGTCAACTGAATCCCAACCCTGGTGTTTTAATTTTATTGCTGTAAACCAGGGGACAGTGGAGATGGAGTCCACATTTATTTTTCGGGTCAGTAATACGCTCACTGCAACCTCGAAACAAACTGTATTTCCATTTCATTAACATAAGGAGATGATAATACAAACTAGGCTTGACATTTACCTACAATCTACAGAGGGTCCAGCAATTCATCAAGCAAGGACTTGAACAGTCCAAGAGTCTGTGCCTCAACGACATGACCTGGCAACCTCCTCAAAGCAATGCCAACTCTCTGTGTTAACTAATACATCCCGATAACAAGCTGGGAATTTACCGTTAACTACATTTAATATATGCTCCCTTGTTCTGCTGACAGAACTCAAGCTGAAAAAAATCTTTTCTTTAGTTCATATTATTAAAACCTTTTATGAATTCAAAAACGTCAAGAAAAGCCCATGGCGCTTTTTCGATACAATGTCATACAGAGCGCTCGTTTGTAGAAGAGCTCAAAGCCACAGGCCTTATCTTGTTGGGCTGGCCTATTAAAAAAAAAAAAAAAAAAAAAAAACACACACACAATAAGACACACGATAGCAAACAGCATACGCCATTACTGTATGGGGGTATGTAATTCAGTCACTGCTCGTTTTCTCTCAGAGCACTCCCAACAATGACACACTTCCTCATTAAAGCCCCTAGAAACCAAATTACTCCGCCACGGTCCCTGCACATGATTTACAATAATAATTACAATTAACCTTGAATGGTGTAGGTCATGTCAGAGCTAATCGCTCCCATTGTATACCCGGGAATCCCACACGGAAGAGATGGACCGACCATAAACAGCTCATCAGGGTCATAACGAGGGGCTTTATGGCAAACAGCAATATGATTTTATGGCCATTTAAGCTGCTTTATACAACAGGGTCACAGGAAATTGTTGGTCTTCCCTTCGCCCAATAGTGTGTAACTGACACAGGTCAGTGTTAAAACAACACAAGGTGAAATAAAAGGGTAATTATAATTTAAATGCAAGGTTTTTGCCCCATTTACTTAATGAAAGATGGGGAAATAATCAGAACAATGATTTTCAGACTCAGTAGTATTGGAATCAGATTCAGGGCTGGATTCAATCAATGCATTGATTCAATCAAGGCTGGATTCAATCAATGCATTTAGTCTCTTTTAAGAGTGTATGCAATTCAGTCAAAATGGACCTGCAACTTTTTAAAGTAATTATGCTAATCCAGACCAAATTCCAAACACTGCATCCCATGATTGCTTGCCTCCAATGAAGTAGAAAATACTTATGTTGGAAATTCCTGTGTTGTAATGTACAATTTTATTGATTGAATTAAACATGCCCCAAAAGAGACGAAGCATATTTGACAGCTATCATCTGTCAGAGTGCAAAATCTCTTGATGAGACACTCATATCCTCTGCCTCTGTTCCACATATTTCAGGTCTGAAAGCTCTGGCCTTCTTCATTAAATCAAGGCCAAAAAAATTGAGTTAAAAAAACACATCCTTGGCGAATTGCTTCCGTTTGTTTCCGCAGGAATTTAAGAAGACAATGCCGCGCGACGTATCGTGACCCACGCCACAAGCCGAGTGTGCGTGTGCGATCTGTGAAAGGAAGGGGGGGGTAAAAAAGCCGTCTTTTTCTCACAATTGATATAGCACCAGTCAAGCGAATGTGGGTTCCTTCCTGTGCTGCAGCAGATATCCTGAGAGTGGACCGTGTTTTCTGCATTCTTCCGCTCTCGGCACATAATCGTGCCCGGAAAACACTTGCGGGTCTCTTTTTTATTTTGTGTGTGTGTGTGTGTGTGTGTAAGTCCCTGCCAAGATCCATGTCTGCAGGTGCTTTCTCAAGCTTCCTGCCCTACCTTTCATAGTGCTCAAAGCTGTTCGGTATTCTCCTACCGTGCATAGCTCCAACACAGCAGAATCACAAGGACATGCTCTGAGCCTCCTCTTTCTATCTTGGCATCCAAAGCTGCTGGCTAACTGTTCTCCTCCCATGTGCAGCTCCTATTCACCATGAACACACTGCTAGTCAATACCCTCCATTAGCATCGTTCTTGCAAACTAAAGCCTAAAGATGGCAGCCACAGCACCTGAGTACCTTGACCACCTTTAAAGGGGTCATGGAATAAGTGTCCACTATCCCCAAATTAAATCAGCTGAGGTTTGAAGGATGGAGTGACCATTTTATAAACGGTGGCTCACAAAAACCTAAACTGACCGTTTGACCACAGTCAATACAACCTGCTCCTGGCTTAAAATGCTCCAGACAGCACAGGGGCAAATGCTGAAGAAAAAACCAGAGCAGGTGAATAGATGAATGTAAAAAAATGGCTGGGCTTTTGCCCACGTTTCAATATGTGGAAGTCACCTCCCAATGAAACTATGAAACAGGGGATTCATTGTTTAAATGAAAAAAAAAAGCTGGCCCCATTCCAGTCATCACACTAATGTCTGTAAAAATGGTTTGAGTGTAATGAAAGAGGAATATGCATGGATATGTAATCACAAGCACTTAATGTACGGACTGAGAACATGTAATGGTCCAATGCCGTTCGAGTGTCTACACGCTGGCTGACATGCACGGCTCAATGAAATCATCTTATGAAATATGCTAGACTATGAGGTGTGCCAGACTGCTCGCTGTTAACATGAAGAGTGACGGCAAACGTTAATGGAGAGACGTCTTGATAGCCGTTGCTCTTCGCCGCGGCCTAAAGGCGGATCATCAGACACGTTGCGCCAAGCGTCCATCACAGTTCCCACAGAGCTTGTTTCGTTGATTGAGCTCAAGCCCAAAAAAAAATGAAATAAATAAATAAATCAAAAACAAGTTTTCCAGTCACAACAACTGGTGCAGTGGCCTGCTCTATTTCAAGGGCACCACGTCTGAAAGGAAAAATCAGTGCTTCACTTTATGATTCTCATTTAAAGAGTACATCTCTCAAAGGGTATTCAAATTCTTCTGAAGTTCTCTGAAAGTAACTCAAAAAGCAGATCTGTGTGTGTGTGTAGGTGGGGGGGTTTGCCACTTGAGAATTGACCCCAGGGAGCGACTCAAAGGCTCCTTGAACGTCTGATTCACGAATGCTCTGCACGTCCGAACAAACACTTTCCATGTGTTTTGTTTTGGTTTTTTACCCCTAAAAAAAAAAAAAAAAACGTCAGTAGGTGCCTTTCAGGCGGTATTTAGCCCCATAAATTCTGAGGCGACGGGATTCCTCACTGCGCTCGCTGACGGCGTTCCGCAACGCTAATTTGCAGGCTGACTGAAAAGGTCAATGCGGCAGCCTCTCTGCATTTCTCATCTTTTTGAACTCTCACTGCCGTTTCCTGCCACTTTATCATACATATAATTTGCTCTTCAGGCGTTTCCTAATTCTGCCCCTCCTTGAAATGAGCAGTCTCTTTCCTGATGCTCTCTTTGGCTTTTCTCTCCCCCTTCTCTGCTCCTACCTCTCTCCCTCCATCCTTCATCCTCTACCTCTCTCCCTATTGCCAAAAGGCCTTCCCCTTCATTACCCCTGTGGAAACTGAGAGAAGAGACAATGTGACAACAGACCAGGTGTGAGGGTCAGCTTCTTCCTATTTCATGGAATTAATTAATACTGAATTCATTAACCAAATAAATCCCCATCAAACCATATGCCCATTTTTCTGGTCTTGAAACTGAATCTGGATTCATGTCCTGAAATGAATGTTCTGGAACAGGACTGACCAATGATGGAAAAAGTCTCTCAAGAACTTATCCGATCATTTTGGGTTATTGTGAAGAGTGGAACTTACTGGGTGATAAAAGCCAGTCATTGACATATAATTGAAGTTCCACTCACTCACCCATCACTATTCGCCCATGGGCTGCACATCACCCCCATCCGACCCCAGCATACAGCCAGACTCCACTCACAGTGTCACTTCTGCTACAGCAGGATGGAGGAATGTTGCAGCCGCTAATCCCCTCTTATCTCCGGTCAGACGGCTCTGCCGGCGAGATTGACCCCACCATTGTCCCGGCCCGAATGGAGGGCTGCGGCCAGTCCGCCTCTCCTGTCTGCCGCGTTTAGCCCCAGGTCACTAGAGGTTATCAGATTCTCTGCTCTCTCGTTAATACACCAGCTTTCTCCCTTTTCTTACCGATGTTTAAACAGAGCGAGACGGGTGAACTCCCTGAACCGCAGTTAGCACATTCATTTGTGCTGCTCCAGGGACACCGCGTACAGTGAGGAGAGGGGTTGGGCCTATTCCGTTTTTCTTCTTTTCACATCTCAACTTTGCCAATCTTGCATTATAGAACATACATCCAGAACGATGATGAGGTGTGGATTTGATAATGGAGCACAACAGATAACATAACAGATAACAGAGGAGGGGTGTCAAACTCCTGGACAGCTACAGTGTCTGTAAGTCAATATGTACATAACTTACACAACTTTTTTTTTTTTTTTTTTTTACTTTAGCTAACATTGTGGGTGGTTTGTAAATATTAACTTTTATTAGCCATCAAGTATCTGTAGCCAGTGTCTTTTGTTATTACAATTTACTTTGAGCTAAACATTAACTGAATTGGATATCAGAATTTGGACTCCACGCCTCAAATGAAAATGAACACAATGCCATTTGCTATCTTCTGCTGTTCTACAATTCCATGGAAGCAGTTTTCCTCGACAGTTAATAATTCTGGTATTTAACAACATTAATTTCACTTATCCATAGTCCCAATTAACTTTTTTTTTGTCATGAAGGCAGGAGGGTGAAATCTACCTCAAAAAATGTCAGAATGTGCAGTCATATTAAATTAGCAATGCCCCCTTATTGTTTCTCATTAGTTGGCATTAGCCTACATTTACAATGCATACACAAATTGGTCACGCTTCTAGGGTTTATGCTGCCTTACAAAAATCGTTCAACATGCAACTCGGCAACATGCAATGGCCGTGTGTGCACTGCTAGTGTGCGATCTGACTGTAATCTAGCTCTCATAGTTTGAGTGAAGGGAGATTATATCTCAAACCAGCTGTTTTACTGCCACGCAATGTGACCATTTGGCAACATTTTTCCTATCACTTGTATAATGACCTTTCTCATTGTCACAATGCAAATTCTGCTCCATGTCTCTATATTCTAGTTTGAACAATTTCAACTCCTGTTCAGCTGTATGACACGATTAAAGGGATGAATGATGTGTTTTCTCGTATAAATCAAGAACCAATCAGGTTTATCTCTGTACAGGCTTTTTTTTGTCTTTGCCTGAAGCTAGCAGCTAGCCGTTTTTCCGTTTCGCTCCTGGTCATACACAAGAAAAACAGAAAGCACCTATGATTTATCAGACCTGATTGTCAGATACTGCAGAACAGAACATTCAAAACTGAAAACTGGAAGGCTGCATGCAAAAATCTAAGCTACCACTCACAACCTGGGGTTGAGAAGTTGAGCACTAAAGGCTGGGTGAACTGTGCAACTCAGACCCACAGATGTGATCTGAAAAACTTGTGTTAATAACTGTGGTCCAACTGACTATGGACCACCTGTAGAAATATGTTGGAAAATTGCTTTTTTTGGTGTATAATGGTTATGAATGGTCCACAACAGCAATTGAGAGCTCAAAATGAGTAGGGGGAAGGGGGGTGGTGGTGGGGGTTGTTGGCTCCATAACCAGTTGGAAGAGGTTTGAGAATGCTTGTTTGAGAATTCAATGCAAGTTAAGAGAAAAGAGATCACTTTTCTTTGGTCCTAAATCTTAGAGCAGAACTGCTGTTGTTGTTGTGGGCTCTCTGTTACATTGTGTCTTTTTCTATACATACTGATTCCATTTTGTGCAATATATTATGCATAAAAGACAGTTTTAGAACATGACCTGTAACATTCTGGAATTTCAGTCTCAATATGGCGTCTTTTATGGTTTGTCATCGTGAGCCGAGTTTGCTGAACTACATATAATCTATGGCTCTCGTATGGCTGCCATTACAAAACACAGAATAAATCGCCTCAACTTTTCAACCTTTTCCAAACCCTTCCCGCCCTTTACCTCAAGGTGACCCCTGACCCCAGACACTCTACATTCCACCATTAAGCCAGAGTTGATCAAAAGGCGATCAGGGAGATTACGGAAAGGCGTTTTCAGCTGAAGCGTACAAAGCCCAAGATGATGGTTGGGTATTTGCCTAATGTACTGCTCTAATGCTACGTCATAAATCAAATGTCACTGACTTATGACACTCAGTCTTTTTATTGTGTCTTGACACTAAGCAGGAGGTCCAAGCATCAAGATGCGTGCCATGTAAGTGTAAGCAGAGTGTTCTGGGAAGAACAGATAAATGGTTTGCATTCCTCTGTGTAAGCATTCTGAGGCTTCATACCATTCATTAACATGCTTACATGAGATTTACTGTATAAACCAGTGGTTCCCAAACTCTTCAGATCCCATGTTCCAGTTTATGCCAGAAAAAAATGTTTTTTCCATGTCCCAGCTGTTCTTAAAACGGTGCTCGGTGGTCTTCAATTCATGTCCTGCAGGGTCGTAGTGTATGCCGCTTTTTGTTCTCACCTGACATTCCAAAACCAGTTCAGAACCCAGAAACTGGCTGAGGGCTACCCAACAGTTAAACACTGATCGCAGGCTTCTGTGCAGACAACTACCTTGCAGTTGAACTCTGTACTGTTTTAGACTCACTTCAACCAACCGTGAAAGAAACTAATTCTGCAGAAAAGGTGAGAGTGTTAACACATTTGCATGAGTCTAATAGTGTAAAGGTGTGCTGCTATGTTTGGCAGGGTTCAGAGATGTCATAGCGACAACAGCATCACAGAGCCAATCAGGATGAGCCAGCCCTACATATGGTAATCATATGTAAATGCATCTTATCCAAAACCATAAAAGAGACATGTTGTACCTGTTGAACATTTTCCACCATACTCGTGTTGCCACGTCCGGTTATGTGATTAACCCTCACTGTAGTTGACCTTATCAGGTTAGCCTCTTCATTAGCACTATGGTTACTTTTTATCTTTTTGATAATAACCACCCACACCCAACCCTGAGATGACGTAGGAGCATAGGAGTAGCAGAGAGGAGCACTGACGGCGTTAATGGGAAAAACCTCCCTCCTCTCCCCAGCTGCTACGACACTGAGACCAAAACACATGTTGCCTATTGGCCCCTGTGAGAAAACACTGCAACTCCGCCTGGCACATTTCTCCACAGATCTTACAAGTGTTTGCCCTCTCTCCTCCCCTTCTCTCTCCCTCTCTCTCTCCTTAATCCAGCAGGGGAAATCGGATCTTTGGCAACCACTATTCCAAGAAGCCAAGAAAGAAAAGCACAGCTGACTTGCTCTACAACGGTTGTGAGCTTTGTTTCGCCACACAGTTAAATCCGGCCTCTGTAAGCCATTTAAATACTTTTTTTGTTGTTGCTGTTGTTTTTGTTGTTGCTGCTGCTGTTACCATTTTTGCTCCATGCAAAGACAAAAATGTGCACTGCTTGCATAACAAAGAAAACTTAAATTACAAAGAAAAACCATCGCTAATTGGGGGCATTTTCCTTGTTTTCATGAATAAAACAATGGCATTGTTTCATTGAGTGTATATCTTTTTCTCTTCCATTTAGCCCACACACTGAACTCCACAACCCTCTTCTCTGTTTACTGGGCCGGAAAGGCAATTTGGTCTTTTTTTCCCTTTCAGGTTCCACTTACTTTGTCAACTCAAGATCCCACTACAAGGAATACAAAAATGTTTATTTGATGGGCAGACAACCTGCACTTCACCCAGCAAAAACTCATCTCTGCAAAGTCTTCAGCCACCCATGCAAAATGCTGCATGATGTGGGGTTTAATCCGAGGGCTGCATTGTTCCAGACGGCAGAAGTGTCTAATTGGGTCACCCTCTCTTCACCCAACCTCTCCCCTCCCTTTCTCCCATATACCCCAGTCCATGGAGCCTGTCTATGGGAACGGGACACCAGGAAAAGATCCAATCTGGGCCGTGACCCCCAGACCCACATGGTGCCATCTGCCTCCCCTGGTGTCGCCACCCTGCGGGGGTCAAAGATCACCCCGAGGCGCTGAGCACAGTTAACTGGGCCATTAGTGCACATTAAGGGTGAGGGGGGGGGGGGGTTGGAGTGGAGAATGGAGCAGGAGACCAAAGGCGGGAGAGCAAAGCCATCGCAGCGACAAACCTCATGCTTTATCTGGCCGCGGTAATTTCCACCATCATCCGCGGGTCAACGCACCAGATTGCGCACGGTCACTGATGAACCACACAGCTTATCTCAGTTTAATCAACCTCACACACACACACACACACATGCACACTTAAACACACACACAAACACACACATACATGTGCAGGCATGCACGCACACACATGCATGACCAAACACACACAAATGTCATGAGAAGCTGGCTATATATCAATGCTGACAATGGCTACATGCTACATACAGCCACTGCATTTGTTCTATTCACATGCAATTCCCAGAAGCAACTTGACACGGAGCTCTGCTACATGCATGCCATAAGAAAAAAGCACAAAACCTATCTCCATGACCACATGCTGCAATATGTAATCACATTGCACATGGGCTCAATTACAGCAGAAATGCCAACTAATTCACTGCTGCCATGGGCAGAGAAATAAAATACTTTCACACACACACGCACATACATTTTCATGCACATACACATGCAAAAATGCATAAACACCACACATGTGCACATACACACACTGCATGCTCTTGCATGCAAGGACATTCAAACACAAGCCTTCACCATCTCATTTCTATTTATACATCAGGTTACGCCAGGTATGTCTATAGATTGGACAGATCTCAGACATTAACATTTTTTTAGTCTTTCAAGCATGGCTTAAGAGTTTAAAAAAAATGGAAATGGCTAGACAGATTGCAGATAAATATGTACTCCCGCGATAAGAGCGAGTGTCAAAACGCAGAGCGAGCGATACATCACCCCGTCGCGGCGCAGCCGCGCTGTCTGAGCGCGCCCGGCCATACATCAAGGGCTCGTAGGCCGCTGGCGGTTACGGCTGTGCTGAGAACAATGGGGTCATTAGAAAGAACACGGCCAGGCCTTCAACAAACATTATGTCAGGCGGGGAATTCTGGTGTCTGCAAGCCAGTCTGGACAGCAGCAAAAAATACATTAAAAAATGCATTTTTACACAGAAACAAGGATTCACAAGGTTCTTTTAATTGGGTATCACTAGTAATAAGACTATTTGACACCATTTGCTGTAATTACACAGACCAGAGGAGTAGGGGGGTGGTGATGCTGATGAGGGGTGGTAATGTAATAATACTGTGTGCTGTGGACATTCGTTTTTAGCTTAGAGTTGGAGGTACTAATTTGATTCTAAAAAGTTGTTCATTTTTGCCACTTTTAGGGGGAAGGAACTTGTTACAAAGGCCCAAAAGGTTTGCTAGATTCTGTAGTAAGTAGCACTATGTTTATTTGTTTAATTGTTGGTGATGTTTTGGCAGGTGAATTGGAGATGACAATGCTGTGGAGGAATAGATGATGTGGTTTCGGCAGGTAACAAGTGTGTGATAATGTAACAGGTGAACAGTTTGTTATACTATATCAGGTGAATGGTTGGTGATACCATAGCGGGTGAATAGTTGGGGATACTGCTGGAGGTGAAAGGTGGTACAGCTGCAACTGAGTAGTTGGTGATACTGTACCAGGTGAAGAGTAGATATTTTGGCAGGTGAACAGATGGCGATACTAAGCATGCCACAGAGAGACACTGCAAGGCTTGATACCATCAGAAAACCCTCCCCCCACCGGGCCCTGCTTTAGGACTGCTCCAGGAAATCTACTGATAACGGCGTGGGAACAAGACTCGGGGCAATCGAACTGGGGAGGGGAAGCGGGGGTGGTGGGGGGAGATAACAGCCTACAGCTGCATACCAAGAAAAAATGTCACTGTGTGCAAAAAGTGTGGAGAAACAGACTTATGAACACAACTGGTATTCGCACTGATTTTTAGATTCGCCAGACACTCGATTGTCTTAACATTAACTTCTCCCCTTCCCTGCCCTTGAGGCCAAAGCGTTCCAGCTTGTTGCATTTTCTTAAAATTTATTTCAGGGAGCGTAACAAAGTGCAGTTCTGTGGCAACAGACGTTCTGGACTGTAATATAGCACCGGAAACTCCAGTTAAAAACTGGAACCTCCTGTAGTTAAGAAGCAAAAGGGATGGAAGGAATGCAGGAGCTGGGTATTTCTGTAGGGCCGATGAGGTCGAGCCTCAGCTTGGAAAGCCTGACTCCGTGTCCGTATACAGTTACAAAAACATGGCGTGCGAGGAAGAGCTGGGTCTCCATTTCCAACTGAGGCCTGCTCGGTTTTGTTTGCACCCTGCTACAACATCCCTCCGGACAGAAAACAGCAGTGTAGCATAGGGCCCAGAGAAGTGGGCTTGTGACTCAGGGATTGCAAGTTTGATTCCCAAGTGGGGCACTGCCATTCTTCCTTTAAGCCGAACATACCGAACCTGAACTGTGTCAGTAAATATCTGATATCAAAAAAAAAAAAAACGGTTTGCATGTAATTCAACATAAACTGTCCAGAGTTCACTTTTTTTTATACACAATCCATTTGCACAGTTGAATTTCTACTGAAGCTATTCAAGTAAAATATCTTGTTCATGAGTCCAATAGCCAATAGCTAAGGGTAACACTTCAGATTGGGTAATGCAAAAACAGCTTATGAACACATGTGTAGTTTATAACCATCTGTAATCGGTTTATGATTTTCTGATGAACATTAGTAGAAAACTGCGCCTGTGGCTTGAGAAAAGTTTGACTTTTTTACCACAAGTGATCACTGTTCCAGTGCTCAGATCAGCCTTCCAAGTGAACTATGGCCTGGCACAGGCATCAGAAAGTCAGGCAATGGTGTTTACCAAGACCAACCTGTCTAAACTGCAGACAGTGTCAACTACTAACACATTATATTTCACAATATATGCTTTACTAAACAGATGCCTAATGATTATAAACTACTAATTTACAAATGAGTTCTTGCATTACCCAATCTAAAGCGTTACCCACCTTAGAATCAAACTCACAACCTGTGGGTTTCAACCCCAGCTCTCTAGCCATTATACCACACTGCCAACCCAATGGTGCAGGAGTGAATGCTGTATTATGATCATTGCTGATGTTTCTAATGGTTTTTGTTTTGATTCTCAACAGGTCATCCTCAGGGTTTAGTCTATGCTATCCCTTCTGGCACTTGGGACTTTTATCCCACTTTAGCACTTTAACACTCTGTCCCCGACATAATGCACTTTGAGCTGTAAGTCGCTCTGGATAAGTGCGTCTGTAAAATGCCTATAATGTAATGTAATGAATGTAAAAGCAGACGCAGGTGATGCACAGCCCTCTTTCCCTCTGATTGAGCAGGCGATCTCGTGGCTAGCCGCATAACTCACAGCTGAGATAACTACGTATCCACCGAGCTCAGTCAGGCCTTTGCCGCTTAGTCACGCAGAAGCAAAGGAAGCGCGGTCGGTCACGCTGTCCATTTCCAGGGCCGATTCCAGAGGGCCTATCCGACACGTCCCGACGCCAGCCTCGGGGAGCCCCGGGGAGCATACCTCAGCCCCGTGACGGCCGCGCTCAATCAGGCCCCGTCAACAGGTGCGCGCACCAACGGCTTCCTGGCATCTAGTGCTGGAGGCATGACAAGATCGGGAGCACAATGGAGCTCCTTTAGTGAGGCCGATCTTAGTCTCCGTCTTCTCTCATACAGCGTTCGCCCAAACAGTCAAAAAAGGGGGGTAGTGGGGGACTTTACGCCCCCCCCCTCACCACCACCAGCAGTACTCCTCTCCTTGTGAGGGGGCCGCGCAACCCGAAACTCAAGTGTTTCTGCAGGGGGGAAATGGCTCTGAATAAATCAGTTCTGAAAGGTGCGACAGTAAAAATGCAGTGAAAACGTTTTCTCTCTCTCCCTCCCTCATTCTCTCTCTGTCTCTCCTATGGAGATAGCCTTTGTGTTCAATAAAAGAACATCAAAAGTCAAAGTCTCTTTCCCTTTCTCTATTCCATCTCTTTACTCTCTCCCTTTTTCTCTCACTTACTCTCTCTCTCTTCCTCTCTTATTCTGTCACTTTCAGTCTCTCACTCCATCCTCACCCTTTCCCCCTTCCATTTCCCCTGCTCTCTCTCACTGTGTCTCTCTCTCTCTCTCTGTCTCCCTCCAGTGAGAACAGGGTTGTGAAGTGTGACAATACTCTGGCAATCAGATTAATCTCAGAAAGAAACGCGCAAGATCACCTCATTAACTCCCAGTGTGCGCGTAGCCCAGGCTAACGCCGCCGGAGCCAAAGTGAGGTGAGAACCTTGGAGCCCCCCCCCCCCACACACACCACCGCCCGTTCCTAGATTTGCATTTTAATTGCTGAAACTGGGCGCTGAGCAAAAAGGTTATTTTTACGACTTGGGGGTGCAAAGTTAGGGGGGAAGGAAAGCGAAGAGGGAAAATTTGTCAGAGGGAGCACAGAGAGACGGGCGACAGGGCGGGGCCAGTCATGGGCAGGATTCGCCAGGCAGGTGCAGGGGGGCAGAGAACAGAAACCCGACTGTAATCAGAACCAGGTCTGTAGCTGAGGGTCCCGCTGTGGCGCAGTCTGGGCTGTGGTGTCAGGTGACATGGCAGATGGTGAAGTGTCTCAGATAGTGCTGGTGGGGACGTTAGTTTCCAATCCACTGCCTCAGGCCCTTATAGCAGGGAATCACAGAACCTGGTCCTGAAGGACTGAACTGGCTGCTGGTTTTTGGTGCTGTGCTCGGGCACTATAGTACATAATTTAACAGAACAGCATATAATTAAATGACAACATGCTGTTCAGTCCAGCTAGACTTGTCCTACAATCCACAGAGCATCCAGCACTGCACCAAAGCTCTCTGCCTCTACTACATGACCTGGCAAGCTGTTATATTTAGTAGACAATTTATGTCCCTGATCGGCAAGATGAGAGCCCACAACTTGTTTCCAATGCCTAAATTGGCTGCTAATTAAAAGGAAACCAAAAAACCAGCAGAAACTTTGGCTGCACAGACCAGGAGCTATTAAGGTTTGAATTAGGGGGTTGTTCAGGGGTACGGCACCCAAGAGGACGCTATAGAGCCTTCCACTCTTTCGCAATGGAATGATTCATCGGGCTGGGCCAGGCTAAATATTTCTGGGGGGGTGGGGGTGGGTGCCCCATGGGCAACATCAAGCAAAGATGCAGATTGGTTTAGCCTAAGTCTCCTCCACCAATCAAGGCACTGGGTGGTAAAAGTGGTGAAGGGTAATAGCTCAGGAGTCATTATGACAAAGCTGCCTCCAGCAGAGACACTTTACACCGCATTAGTGTCACCAAGAGGGACAATCCCTAACATTAGAGAATCACACTGATTTTAGGGTGATGTCTGACAGGTTTATATTCTATTAAATGTTAAGCATAAAGAAATAGGCCTAAAAACATGTTTTTATATTTTATCAAACCCATTAACACGAATACTGCAATACTTTGTAATATATTGTATTTACGCTATATTATAATCTTGTATCCATTACTGAGTTGTTAAAAAACATTAACTGAATTTGTTTTTGTGGGGGGGTGAGGTGCAGAGGTACAGGGGAGTAACTTTGATTGTTTCTGTTATATTTTGTTGTGATCCCATTTCTCCAAAGGTTGAACATAAAACTGTATTTCACACTTCAGAACAAAAACAGCGACTGACATCTCCAACACCTCTTCCGCCATGCTCGGAAGTGGACGCTGCCATTGGATGGATAAGCATAACGACTGAAATAATTATGCCATCTCCTTGATGTGCCTTTGTCTGACAGAGTGGAGAATAAAAAGATGAGAAATGCGAACAAAAGAAGGAAAAAATGTGAAAATGGGCCAATTATTACACACCGAGGCCATTTTTTTAAGTACTCTAATGCCCACTTTACTGCAACTCGGTCAAAAATAATGGGTTCTCTGGGTCTGCAGCGGAGCAGGCTCTGTCAGAATAACTTGTCTGGGAATTCCACTGACCGCTGTGCAGTTCACAGCCAGTTTATGTAACACCTTTTTTTAGGAGGATCAAATGTGTTGTTTTCCTCATTCTCTTGCTGAACTGTCGGTAGGCTGTCCCTATCCATGACTGGCCTCACCCTCCATCAACCAAACTGATGAAAAACTGAAAAACTAGGCCATAAAGGACAGCTCCTGAACAAGGCTTCTCAGCTTCTCACGTAATTGGGTCTAGGCTAGCTCTTCTGAGTTTTGAGGCTCTGGAAGAAACTTCACATCTCATTCTCACACTACATGACATGAAGGGAAAAACTAAAGGAAATGGTGGCTTATCTCAAAATCAATCAAAGGTGTACATTGATCTAATTCATTAAAATGAACTTGGGTGGATATGTGGTATGCTTGTCAAGATGTATGGAAAATGATCAACTAAATACGGAGAGACAAAACGCAAACATGTAAATATAAAAACAAAGGCTTGATCAGGTCCAATTAACTGCCAAGAACGGCTCTGCTTTTCAAATCTGATGGTTGTCATGGCATCAGTCCCTGTTGTTACACATGATACAGCACATTTTCATTAAGTGGAATATGGGGAAGCTTTGGAGTGAAAAAAAAATTATAAATGAATAGCTTCATGACAACAGACGTTAGAAAAAAAAAAAAAAAAAAACAGCTTCCTTCTCCCATATGGGTTTCTTACCCAAATCAGTGAGTCGGATATGTGCAAAGACAAGAAGGATATCTAGAATGCTTGGTGGAAATCCAAGTATAGGCCTACTTTAGTGTGCACTTTTAAAAATATATCCACAATCACCCTTCGCCATCAGGCAGGTCCGCTCTGTTGAGTGTTATTACCCTTCCCACGGAGGAAAAAAACCCATTTGCCCGAAACTCCATCCGCTTCCTCTCACCATGATAACCCGACTTTCTTGGCCAGGGGAGCAGCTTACACTGTCCGGGAGAGGCAATTATACATACAGGCAAACATAGAACAGGACCCCCACCACCACCACCACCACCACCACCACCACCATCACCATGCTGGTCCAAATTTGGGCATGTCTTCCACACCAGCTCCTAAGGGGAGTGCTGGTCAGCTCAAAACACTAAGGCAAACTTTGCCTCAGAGTGGGTAGGCTGTTGACAACACACAGGCTTATTATGGCTGCCTACTGCCACACAAACGAACGACATAAAAACCCAAACATTACATACAAGTAAACAAATAAACCAGTGTGTCTTGCCTAACTGGAGGAGCGGGAGAGCCCAGAAGTGGCGGGGAGGGGAAATTCAGGCAGGGGAAAAGTGACTCATAATGAGTGCCATCAGGATTTAGCGGTGCACAAGCAGAGCCTCCCTGAACATGCATCAAGGAATTTACAGCCATCGTGGAGGGTGCAGAACTCCTCGCTCCATCCCCCTCCAGCAGTTGGGTACCACTGCAGCCCTCCGTGGCTGCACCAGGGGGAGACCATAGCGTGTAAACAGGCCTGTCTTACAATCGGGTCATGCGGCCTCCATCAGGCCCTGTACCACAAAAGGCAGCATCTCTCTATGTTTTCTCTCTGGCTTTGAGAATGAGACATCCAGTGTGCATGGCGAGACCTCCCTGCTGGCCAGCAGATGCCCCAAAAAGGATGCCCTGGCTATCGCTTTCTTCTGCACAGATGGCCTTGGCTAATCCATTTCAGCGCGCATGCATTCCCTCATTCTGCTTCCAGCCCCTCTTAATTTTCCTTTCTTCCCCCCCCATCCCCACAACACCCCCCACCCCACCCCACACAAATGACACTGGAGATAACAGCGGTAAGCTGTATCCATGGTAACCCTGGAGGACCCAGCAAACAAGGCTTCAAAAGACCTCAACCCTGCCAAAACCTAGCCCCCACATCACATCAAGTAGACTGAGACTGCAGGTTATTCTTTGACTACTGGCCCTGAGCTCTTCAGAGTGATGGCGGAAATAATTTCTTAGAAAGGAGCCGGGGGCCCAGCTACCTGGCCCTATTGTGTAGGCTCGCTGTTGTGAAGCCCCAGGACAGAAACCTTTAGCCAATGACGATATCCACTTGTACACCTGGAGGTGAAACTTAATCATCGATGACCGTACGATTCGTCAGACACTGTGAAATTGAGGAAAACAAGGAATAATGACGTCCTACATTCCTGCATTTGAGGCAGCAAGCCGCAAACAGTCAGAGTGAGTTCAGTCAAATATCAAAAACACACTCAAGCATGAGAGAAATCTCAGCATTATGAGATGGAGAAATCTCACCATAAAAAAAAAAAAAAACAAGTGTTGAAAGGTATTGAAATTCATTTCCAAATTCTTCATTCACTAACATTTATTTGTAAAAAAAAAAAAAAAAATTATTTCCTTTAAAATATTTACTTAAACTACTAGGCTACATTTAGAGCAAAACATCTTGTTTAGTCTGTTGAAGAATGTTGCATGAAATTCCTTGGTCAGCTACTTATCTGGACATTGTTTCAGGGAGTTTGCTGTACATCAGGGTTTATTTCCCTTCCATTATTTCTGATACGCAAACATTCCCATGACTTCCTTCAGGACTCATTACCATGCGAGCCGTGGGGATACAGTCTAGGAGGCAAGCCACATTACGTTTGTTTAAGCTCCCGAGGGAGTCAAAGCCGCATGGAGGAAGCTTCTGGTGCAGCAGGCCGCAATAGAACCAGACATAAAGTTTGCTGTTCGTGAGCGTCGTTAGCTACCCCTTCCTCGAACGTACTGTTAGCCTTGAAATACAGGAGCGCAGTTAATGAAAACGCCAGAGATAAAGAAGAAAAGAGGAAGTAGGTTCGGTAGGGTGCTTTGTTCGTTTGGGCTGATAAACACGTTGTTGGAGAGTTTTCAATCGCCAACGTCCCAGAGATGTTCACCAACGGCGCACGGCACCGATTAGGACAGCGCTTCTTTTCCCTCCGCGGTTTAAAGTCTCCATTGTCTACGTGGCTGAGCCTTTCTCCCAGGAATGGGATTAAAATCAAGGCGAAACAAAGCCCGCTGGTTTTTTAATTATCCGCCTCCAGCACGACGATTGGGGGTGGGGTGGGGGTGGGAGGGATTCCATAAGGATGCCATAGAGTGTGTTGTGTGACAATGCAGACAGGTGCCACCCCCCAAAAAAAAAGATGAAAAAGAATTATCTTCCCCCAACAAAACGCCCCTAAGCGCGGCTTGTCTCAGGGGTGAAGTTACAAAGGGGTATTGATCTGAGCCATCTTGACGAGGGGCGGAGGGAGCACCCAATCGCCTGCTGTCACGTCTTCTGGGCACTTGCCTGCCTTGTCAGCATGAATGCTCTCTGGCGGGAGGGGGGGTGGCGTGATGGAGCAACTGTTATCAATCACATCCTCACTGTGCATTTGACATTTTTCCAGGGGTTTCCAATCTTATCCATATACACAAGGATGGATTCTGTTCCAAACCAACACCAAAACCTTCAATACCCAAGTCAACTCATCAGCTAACTGATCTTCAAGCTACACCTTAATTACCTAAATGAGGTGCCAAGCAATAACAAAAACCTGAAACTATTGATGAGAGAATCCAACAAGACACTAAAAATGGGTGGAGCTACCATGTATTGTCAGTAAATCATAGAACTGAACCAATCACTGCTACTTTGTTATAAAGAATAAAACCTTTTGATTGGATGAAACAAATCAGTGATTGTCAGCTAACTGTACTGGCACCCTTCGCAGTGTCATGCTGCTTCATTACAACTGGAACCCAAAGCAGCCCTTAACCATTAAATGGAGGGGACCCTCAAACTAAGCGAACCACTACCCCTCAACACCCCCCACCCTTCTGTTGCTAATTCATGTTAGCTCATTTCACGCTGTCGGTCCTGAATGTGCCGCCTTCTCCAGCAAATGGGTGCAGCCATTAAACAGGCTTATTGTAATCAACACCTGGCAGGAGTAAAGAGGCCGCGTGGCTGCGATGGGCCGTTCAGTCTACGCTCACATTCACTGGGGAGGAGTGGCAGATCGCAGGCCGTGTCTGAGATTCCAAATCACATACAACTGTGTCACAAATGGCGCCATGTGCCAAATGGGAATCAGAGAGGATTTCAGTAGGATCTCAAGCCTTCTTCCCCTCCCCTCCTTCCTTCTTATAAGTCAAGGACCAGTTTACGAAGAAGGGCCTCAAAGACCGTTCATTGGACTCAATCTATTAATTTAAAAATGCTTGCAATTTTCTATGAGTTTGGTATCACAGTACAGACACAACATTATATTACACAGGAGCTGGGATACCTAAACTGAAATTCCATTTTAGTTTGGTCAGTTCAGGAAATGGACTGAAATCAATTTCATCCACTGATCAAGAATCATCAGTGTACATTACTGACATTTTGTAACTTGTAAATTGAATTTCTGTTCCATTTCCTGAATTGACTGAATTTAAATTATATGGACCCCCTGGCCCCCCACCCCTTTTGTCCATATACTGAAATCACCTATGCCTGAAGCGGCGGTAAAACTTCAGAACTCCTTTCGCCTGTTTGGTGGAAATCAGTTATTTCCTGGTGGCCTGTAATTCTCTTATTAACACTGAGAATAGGACACCTGCTTCTGCTCTATTCAGCACTCGCCCTATGCCGTCTCACATTACCGGTTCTGACCGTTCTACCTCGGAGAACAAAGAAACGAGCCCCGTTCAGCAAACGCGGTCCACTTGTCCCCTGACGCGCTTCATCCCCCACCCCCTCCTGTCTCTCCGAAGCCTCCGCGAGCAGAGCCAAGGCCCCGACGTAATAGACACCTCGGTGATTGCTTGGATCGCGTTACGCTCCGCGTTTCTCCCGTGCCCACTCCGTGACAGTCATTCATTCTCTCACAAATGCGAATCAAGGCGGCCTGCCAAAACATCAGCTCCTCGTTCCTACCCTCCGCCTTTAATAAACACGAGCGAAAAAGGCAGGAGTCTTTAACAAAAATACCTCAGTATCCCAAATGTTGCTTTAGCGGCCATGCGGATTGGTTTAAGGTCCCACTGAGCTTTTCTGCATTTCAACAGAAATATGTTTATAAGCTCTCTGCTTCCTTAGCAAGTACTGTAGCAAGCAAAAAAACGCTCAGCACTACACCTGGCCTATGAGATTCACTGAATACTATACCAGGGTTAGCTGGGTTGTTAAAATTCATCTCACACTGCCATTTTCCTCATATTTTATGCACACCATGAGAAGGACATCCCGACCCCTTGATCAATGAAACAGTTCATTCATTTTTAATGAGCATTTAGATCCCTGTTCAAGATGATAATTTCACTCTTTTAGTAACCTGAAATATTACACCGTATTCACCCGCTCAATGCATAATGCATCAGGTCCTTCCCGTCTTTGTTTCCCAGGATCTTTGTAGCGAGATAAATCAGGGCCCTTTTCACTGAGACTGATAAAAAAAGTGGGGTACCCTTTAAAATGAGCTGTTAGGTGCAAGGATCAAAAGTGAATGGTCAGTGTCACAAGTCATAACTTTAAACTTCAACGGCTGGACTAATTGCTTGTATGTTTATGCAGACCTTTGCATTTTGTGTATAGCTTACCTTGCCTACCACGGTCATAGTTAGTCTATACAGTCCCTTTTGTTTTGGGGGATTGAGCAGGAAGGTCCTAGAGCGACCTTCAGAAGGAGAGGTCTCCTAATGATCCAGAGTAAGGAATAAATGCCGGGTTTAATTAGCCTAATTAATTATAAAATGTCTAGGCCCGGATTCCAACAGACCGCAAAAGCTCTTTGTCTTGTGTTTGAGTTACGACTTCAAGTAAGTATGTACCCCCCAACCCCTCCAAACGCGCGCGCACACACACGCGCACGCACGCTCACCATTATGACTCATGAATTCAGCAGCTAAAATGAACTACACAGATTTTGCTGTGCAAGAATAAAACTGTAATATTTCCGTCAATTAGGCACTGAAAATAAGGAACAAAGCACACTGTATATATCTGGTTACCTGTTTCAGATAAGTTCCTATCAATTCCTTCTGCACAAAATAACCAAATGGAGAGTGAAGCACTGTCAAAAATCATCAAAGCAACTGATGCATTTTAAAAACCTTCCACCTTGCAATAACGCAAGCTGCAAATTTTAGCTCATAGTGACACGCTACTCAGTCAAAACAAAATGATAATACACTTCAGGAGATCATTTGTTTTGTCCACTGCTCCTATTTCAAAGGAAAAGTTGAAAGGACGGAAAAAGGTATCACATCGAGCGACATTAGGGTCGCAGCGACTGAAGCGAATGCGTTCGGTGAGGTGCAAAGGTGGGAAGCGGATCTCCCCAGAGGGAAATTCAACTTCAAACGTACCGCAGTTGAGGGCAAAAACTACCACAAAGCGGCTCGCAAGCCGACAGACGACACTGGTCTGATGGCCTTAACAGCTGGCGGTCAAGGTTAGCTTACATTAAAAGCTCCCAACATACAGTTCTATAAGCGTCCCACACCGAGACCAATGCATTCCTGGCATTAAAACGGTTCTTGGCGCAACTGGAAGCTTAAAGGACCACTTGTTGATGTTTTTTTGCGAATGAATATTGCACACGCTAAAAAGCTTACTTTAAGCATACTGTGCCGTCACGGCATGCCTTCTAGCTCGTGTTTTTCGCAGCCTGACCTCAAGCATTAATCTGTCTAAATTAAGGTCTTAAATTCTTACACCTGGGAGAAAATAGGTTATTTCTGGACAATAAAAGCAAGCCCCCTAGTGTTCCAAACGATTACAGCTCAATTTTATGTGCCTCAGCGAACGCGTATATTTCCAGCACAAAGCAAGTTTTACTTGACGTTCTGAGAAAATCACTGATTTCCAGAATGCAATTAGCGCAAGTCATTAATAAATAAATGAATACAATGCACAAATGCATAGCCAGTCTTGCTTGTATACTATGTGAGTACCATAACGCTACATTTATCAACCCTTTACTAGCAAGCGCATTTCATAGACAGTTGGAGCCAGCTATTAACAGTGAAAATACAAAACTCTAATATTTAATTGTGCAACAGTGCAAGTGCATGATCTTGTTGGGTAGAGAAAACACTGGGCTATATCTAGGTATCGAATGCAATGCTAGGTAACTTACTAAGCTAGCTATTTGCTTGCGCTTGCTAGTTTGCAGCAGTCTAATGTTTGAAATGACTTTTCATAGAGAAGTTCCCTATACTACAAGCTAGTTAACTTGCACTGTACTGAGGTAACTACGCTAAACTTAGCTTTTAATGCGGTGCAGTTCAGCAAACGAGGTAGGATTATTTCAGAATAAGTATATCAAACGTTTGCTATCTGCTGGCACAGCACCGCTGCTTGGCTTGCTCTAAAGGGAAACTTATGATGGGGACCAAATTTGAAACACACAAAAGAAGACCAGCTAGTCAGCGCGCTGGCAACTTCAACAAAAGAAAGGGATAAGGTTCGCAGCTAGCCTTACCTTCTACGCCAGCCGGCTAAAATCCAATGGTATCCCGCAATAAGAAAACTGCGTGATGGTTATCATCCTTTGTGAAAATAGGTCTCTATCACTATTTGGAGTCGCTGACCGACAAGCATGCAACTTCCCCAGTCTCTCAGCCTCTCCAGCTGATACGACTCGCAACTAAAACCAAGTGCAGGTCGCGCTGACAGCGCCGCCAGAAGCCCCTCCCTCGCCGTGTGCTGATTTGTGGAGGGGGCAGACAGACCTCCCGTGACGTACCCGTTCACTCGTCTTCATAAATGTCAATCATTTCTCAGAATAGTAAAAAAATAATAATTCAATTCTGAATTGAGCGAAAGTGTCACAATCAATATATATTTAAATATCGAGCGGCAAAAATATATTCCATAGTACTTATCAAATGCTCATAAATGAGTCTACAGAGCATTGCGCATTGTCTGAATTACCAGCGGTAAATTTCATCAAACCAACTCAAGGTTTTTGGTACTTACAAACTGGAGTGCTAGTGGCACCAACTGGAGGATTGTATAAAAATACTCTTCATAAAAGCGGAACAGACAGATGTCTACCTGAATTAATTGCTGTACATGCATACATCAAGTAAGACATGAATAAAGTGAAAATATACATTCGACAATAACAGCCCCCCTGGCTAATCATATATGTATGAGAGAAAGATAGACGTGCAATTGTGTGTAGTGTCAGTGCATGTATCATTGTTCCAACATATCTTGCTGTGCAATTTTGCACGCTTGAGGAAAATGTCATGCTATTTTTAGGTTTGATGGAGATGAGGAAGACTGACAGTGCAGGCTGGGTTTTTGTGCTTGGAACGACAGACAAACTGTTGTCTGAATCAGTAGTTTTTTCGTACTGCCAGTCACTACCCACCGTCTTTCACTAATCCCGAGTGTTTAATTCAATTATATTAAACTATAATGTATTTTATTTAAACAAAACAATAGTGTCTGTAATTAATTAAATAGCTGACCTGTATAAGACCTGTACAATACAGCGCCGTGAACCAGTGAAGACAGTTTATCAACAAAGCGCTTAAAATCCTGAGCATAGTTGAAATCTGTAGGGAAAACGATATTATTATCTAAAACTGAAAGGGGACAATTTCTGAAAAACCAACTAAAACTAATACTCGAAAAGCGTCTTAAACTGTTCTGGTTATGGTGCCTTCATTCCCAAGTAGGCCAGGTGAAGGTAACGAGATATTGAGGCGGGAAGCAGTGGCACGGATTCTTTGCACTCGCCAGATACTCAATTCCTGCGTTCCTTCCCTTCTGCTCCTTTGGTTGAATTTGGTAACAGGAGTTTTATTACACTACTGAACGTCCATCGCCTGTTTGGGTGACTTTAGGTTTCAGACGGCCAGGTTAGCCAATATGCAAGGGTCATGTGACTGTGTGAAAATGGGTGATTTTCCCGCCCGTGGTGGTGAAAAGAATTTCAGTTAGCAGTAGAGAATGACGTCATAGACTGAGATACAAATGCATAGCAAATGAGGTCGATCACAATCCTAAAATATTTGTTTTTCCGTTACTGAATCTTGCTACATTTGGGGTAAGATTCCTAGAAGTGGGTTCGTCATGCAGACAGAAGGTCAACAATAACACAGAGAAAATGAAGGGAGGGGAGAAACATACAAGATGGATGAATGAGCAGCACCAGTGTTCAGGAGGATGGGAGTGGGACAGAGAAACATGGTATCAAAATCCTACAGGGAGTACATAATGAATGTACACTTGCCATTTTACCTACAGTCCAGAGAGTAACTAGTATTATGAGTATTGGGATGGAGCATTCATATATTTTTTTTAAATCTTCTTTCTGAGATATATATCTTTCTTTTCAGTGACCTGCTGTCTTTGTTCCCCGCATTAAGTGTTTTTAACCCCACCCCCACCATTTAAAAATGCGGCATATTAACTTTCACACATTGAATTCTTTAGCTAAAGTGCTAAGACGGTGCCTAATTTTAAGACAAAGCATTTACAGCACTGATATAAGGAGCTTCATAAGTACGATTTCATAATACAGAAGGTACATAAATCTCATACGGGATATTCCTAGCTATATGCTAAGTTCCAGAATACTCCACTGGCACATCTCTATGCCCACAGTGCAGAGCAATGATTCATGAGCTGGTGTTGTTATGAAGAAGGTGCAGAAGTTGTTTACTGAGTCACTTCAGTAAATATCCTGGTATGAATGCATGTGGAAATGTAAACGGTGGACGTCACCCTGCATAAGGAAGGGTCATTGCCCATTGCCCCTCCTTATGCAGGGTGGTAATTGCAAAGGCCAAATGAATCGCAGCGCCTACCACGGTACTGAATCATCTTAAATGAGGCTGAATCACAGCGTACCGCAGGGATAGTGAACAGCTCAAGGGAAGCTCAAACACTAGCAAGCGATTCGTTTCAGAACTCATCTCGCGGCATGCGATTCAAAGTCACACCAGGCAGCCTCTTTACACATTTTTTTACAACTCGGAACAAGAGCATATTATAATATTTTACCTTGCAAGTCAATCAAAAAGCAAGAATGTGAAATCTGTGGCCAGAGTGAAGGGTTTTCTGCACAACTACCTGTTCGGTTAACTGGTCTGTCTGCAACTCTGAGAGTTGTATTTCTGAGGTTGTACTGTAACTAAAACCACTTATGTGCGGTGTCTCTTTGGTTGTACTCTTGTTTCAGCAGCTAGAGGCCCAACGGATTGGAAGCTGTTCAGATTTCAACAGCAGCTCAGAAATCAGGGGAACGGTGACCTCTGACCTCCAACTCATTCCCATAGCCATCAAAACTTAACCCCTCAATCATGGTGTACCTGTTCCTGTCAGTGTATGTTTTTAGTAGCTAAGTCCCTCAGTGCCTTCTGGCTCTTCAGTCTATAAAGAAATGAGACATAATTGTCAAGGAGTTAGGCCTGTATCACTGAGGTAGGTGATTCAATTCCTGTGCAGGGCACTGTCATTGTACCCCTAACCTTTCATCCATATTCATTCAGTCAATTGCCAGTTGTATGAATGTATATCCTACTTAAATACGATGGTAATGCCTGAAGGAGAGCAAAGGGTTAATCTCCTTTCCGCGTTGTGTTTGCCTTGACCTCTATGTGCTCTCTCTATCTTTTGTAGTTAATCAAATGTTTATAAACAATGTGATTTGTTATCCTGTGGTTTCTTTTTTGACCTTTAAGGTGATTGGTTGAACGACCATGTTTGAACTTTTGTTTTAAATTTTAGTCTGAGTTAAGACTTTTTTTCTTGGAATTGTGGTAATTTGCTAGTGGAAGCTGGACTGTGGGAGACTGCAGCTGGACTGCAGGGAGAAGAAAGGTGGTTTTGAAATAAGCCAGCAGAAGTACCACGCTAAAATTGTAAAAAATTAAACGAGAAGAGAAGGTACTGGCTCTTGAGTGTTTCGACTGTGCTGGGAGCAGGTGTTGCATTCACTAATCTACTACGCAGAATGCTGCGAGATTGATAGAGTTGGAGGTGGAGGATAGCATTCCAACCACTGGAGGCAAGTGCCATTTCTCAGGGTCGGTTCTTGTTCCCAACATGGTCAGCTCACCAGTCATGATTTTTTTTCTGTGGAGCATCTTGTTTCTTCCACAAAGAGCTCAAACGTGTGTACGCCAATGAGATACCATGGACATTCAGTGCAGATTTTGTTTACTGAATATGTTGAAATTGTGTAATGTGTAAACCTCTTTGTGTGTACAATTTGAGGTCAATTGACCAATTTAAGGTAAATGAGTAACTATATTTTTGAAACAGTATTTGTTTCATCATTGTGTCTTTTATCGGCTCGAGTTACTGGTTATTAAAGGTAAGAATAACCAAAACAGCGAGTTCAACAGCTTTATTCCTGGCCTAGTCCTCTGGATATTTTGAGTAAAATGACCGGGTTCTAGTTTGGAAATTCGCTATTTTTAACTGTCCAGCTCATATTTAAATTAATTCTAGCACAAAAAAAATCCACATCTGTTCTCTGCTGGTTAAGAGACAGTCGGAGAAATGGGTTTTACAGATGAATACACTGAAAAAAGTCAAACGTGTAAAGTGCTCTGGATAGAGAAATCTGCTGTCATGTGGATTTGAAGTAATATCAGGCCACAGGACAACTATCTCGAAAGAAATCACTCCATTTCAAGAGATCCTGGAGGACATGTGAGGTCATCACCTCATCTCTTTAGCGACTATCTTTAAGGTTAAGGGTTCTTCAGTGGACTAATATTCACCTAATGACCACTTTTATGTGCTCTTCCCTGAATGTTTGCTTTCTGTGCACTCACTCAGTCAGTAGTACAGACTTCTGAACACACTTCATAGAATACGTGCATCCACTAAGCTTCCGCTTTCTGCATTTCGGACATATGCCACAACATCATCACTAGGATACCTTCGACCTTATTCTTATAGTATATGTCAGAAATAATACGAATGCAGTTAAGATAACAAACTTGCTGTTGATAATTTATGGACAAAATTCTCTTCTTCACTGGTTATTTATGGCGGCTCTGTTCGGAGCAAAGATCGATGGCCGTAAAGAGCACATACAAGTACGGTATTCATTAAGGCATGGTGAAGTGTGGTGCGGCAAAGTACATGAGAAAACATTCAGAGATTATAGTCAGTGCTTGCTGTTTGCATACTTGCGGCTTGGAATGCATGCGATGGCAGACAAAGTGACTTCTGTACTTGCTGTGTATACTAACTAGTACATAAGTATGTAGAAAGGAGTCCGGCTTCTCAGTCATTATCTTAGGGACAGTGAGAATGTGCAAGCTCAGAGGATATATCGAATATACACCAAGTACACACCTACATGTACATATACACATATACATACTCACACATACTTTATATGCACAGGCTCGCACGCACACAGAGTATCATTTATGTAAATATATCCACTGAGCATAGGTTTCATTGTCAACAATTTTGATATTCAATACCATTTAGTATTCCTAGCCTGAAAACACAGGCAGCTACTTTTATTTATGTAAATAGTGTAGATTCTGAGATATATTTGTTGTGAAATGTGAATATTTTTTTTTCAATGGCAGCCCACATATCCAGATAATGGTAGGCAACACTTTTGGCTCAACATCTTATTTCTCCCTCATGCTTTTATCGCTTTTCTCTGTCTCTCTAACACAGAGAGCACATCAGAATATGGCCCGCTCCTCCCTCAACCTTTCCTTTCATTTTCCGCCGAGACGCTGATAAGGTTATTCCAAAATAACAATGGACTTTGTTTCATTTTCCACCTCTGCCGGGGTGTAATAACCGTAATTTGATTCCCATTCGATGCAATTATAAAACAGAGGCGAACAATGTGCGAATGTGAAGATGCCATATCCTCCTCCCGCTTTGTTACTCTACACATAATTACAGGATGTGCATGTGGGACAGAAAAGGTAACGTCTGTTCACAAGCAGTGAAACAATGAAGCGCATAGCCTGTGCATCCTAGCGGGCCAATTTTCGACGAGGCACATCGCGTGTTATTTGCAATAGAAGAGTGAGGGTTCGTTACACCGCAGATGGGTGGTGCTATCCTACTAGTATCAGACTGAGTAAATACCGCGATCCTAGTCTTCTGTGTGGGACAGAACTTAGCAAATATTTGCTCCTCATTGGTTAAAACTTTGATTGTTTCAAAGAAGTCAATGACTGAAAGCTCATTTTAAGTTCATGAGCTTAAAATGAGTGTTCATGTGCCCTCAATCTACTATCTCCACATATCAATGATAAATAACATAATCCAAATAATAACCATAACTGATAATCAATCTGTACCATCCATCTCAGTTTGGCATATCAGTGTTATTTTGATAAATGCCAATGTTCCATGGGCTATCTGACAAATAAAGTACATTCAAAACAGCATGCGACTAAACATGATTTGAAGACCCAATTTGAAGAATTTTTTTGAAGAGAGATTTCTTTTTCAAACTCAGCGATGTATTTCCTTTCATATACATTTTACGATGTGGAGCGTTCTAACAGCAAAAGGCTCAAATGACAAACAGCATGGTTGTCATTTAGGTCACACCAGACACACGGCAAATGAAGCAGTATTCAGTGAGACACTGGAGGTGAGTAATGGGGCTGCAGTGTAAATCAGTGTTAGGGACAGTCCTGCCAGCCTACCAAGGGCCTATGCCATTGATAGATATTTCTTTACTCATGCCTCACAATGCCTGCTATTGACAGCCACACGAGATGGGAGGCCCGCTCTCAGAAATACACTCTGACAGAGATGTAGCGCCCAACGATTTATCTTGTCAAAACTAGGTTGGGCTGAAATGTATTTTTTTTTTCGCTCTCATTTGTTATATGTTCAGAGATCTATGTCAGATATTTTTGTAGTGAAAAGTGTGCTGATTTTATGAGAGGTTGGATTTATTTATTTATATTTTTAGTGATTGGGGAAGGGGGGGTGTATTGATTTTTGCCTTTATGTGAGGTCTATCATGAGTGGCTGCAGCCTGTTTTGAGCTTTTCTCTGAAGAGATTGCATTTTCCAGTAACTTCTCCTCTTTCTCAGAAACAATTATGTAAGAGAAAGAGAATGCATACCATTTTTATGTTTTTATCTACATTTTATTTCAGTTAATGCACAATGTGAAAAGCAAAGATCAAAGCTGAAGATTGGAAACTATAAACAGGTTACCAGTAGATCAGCAGGCTGAAATAGGTGCATCTCAATTTAATCTCTAACCTATGACTTCAAGAGTAGTTTATCGTGTGATGTAGACATGGAAGTTTGGGATGTACACAGAGTACACAGTATGTTTGGTAATCCTCCAATGTACTGTGCTTCACCTTCTTAGTCCTGTTTGTCATACTGTCAAGTCAAAAATCAGGACTTTGAAAGCCATTTTTTATCTCATTTTTTAACATTATGGATGGTGTAATGTGTCTCCATTTTAGTATAGATATACCATATAGATATACAGGTAATTCTCCAAAATATCCCCCAAGTACACCTCTGAGACCATTAGTAAACAATGCTAGAATGTATCATTTTATTTCGCTTTGTGAGATTTTGACTGAAAATTATCACAAGAATGAATATAATGAAAGACCCACTCATCAGGTGTTCAGCTGTATATCGTATCATCATGTAGTTGGAAAATGGTTTTGGCACAATGACCAAAGGCTGAAAACTGACATCAGAGAAAGGGTGTGTTATTTTGGCCACAAAAGTACATTTTTCTTGTCTCCTAAAATGATGCTACACATTCTTTGACATTACTTTTCCAACTGTGAACTCTTATATCAGCACCCTTTATTTTTGTTTTGGAAGTGTTGCTTGCAAGCTTGTTTTGGTACTATGTACTTGTCATTATATAAAAAAACCCCAATAGCATATTATATCCTTAAAGAGACTCAACTCCATTTTGAATGAATTACAAATTCCCTTAATTGGGCTGTTTGTTTGATTGGGTTTCAGCCAATATCCCAAGAAATAAACGTAACCAAAATAACATCTCTAAGAAAACAAATATCTCCAGATGAAAATCTCTCAAAAATGTTTTCCCAAAACGAGAACTGAAGGGTTACTAGCTTGCAGACCAAATTTTGCAGTTATCATTAAGATGTCTAAGATCAAAGCAGGTGAATCAGTTCTGTTTATCTATTCGAGACCAGGTTGTCTATTTAGATCATTTCAATTTAACCAGCATGTACTAGCATCTCATATTTGCAGTGCATCAAAGTCCTGTCTGATAGATTGTTTTTAAGTGTTAACAGCCACACGAGAAGCGGTACAGCTGTTTCAGGCACACCGCAATGTCCCTGTAGAGACAGGGTTAAATGGAGGACAGCCGACAAGCCGAAATAGCTGAGTAATAGCGCCTCATTCCAAACAAACCTTGAACTCCACATCAGTCCGCATAATTTGCATTTGTGTCACCTAGTTTGCGAAAGGGCATTTCGAGCTTCAGAAAATGACCCATTTTGACGGCAGGCTATTTTGCCTGGATTCTATTTCAACGGGTCTTATATTTTTTATTTATTTACACTACTTGCGGGGCAGCAGTGTGCAATGGTTTGGGAGCTGGCCTTGTAACTCAGAGGTTGCAAGCTCAGTTCACAGCTAAACACTGTCATCATACCCCTACGTAAGTTACTACACCTGAATTACTTCAGTAAAATGTCAAGCTGCATAAATGAATAGTGCACAAAATATAGACTGTAAGTTAAGTTGCTCTGGATAAAACCACCTGCAAAATGTAAATGCACACACATATACTACTTCTCTTGGCGCTTTCTGATTAGGGAAAATTGAAGGCATTATTTCCCCTGTATATTGGACTCAGTGTAGCTTGAAGTGATGTTTTTCAAATAACCCTTCCTGTAATACACTGAACCCTGCAGTTCAAATACATACCATGGATAACTGACACACATTGTGATGAAAAATTGACTGTTATTTGGGACATATATAATTGGATTTCTAATTCGCTGGCTGACTAGAGGAACATGGTCCGATTGCTGACAGGCAAGCTTGACTACGAACAGACATCACGGCAAGCAAATAACCGTTACTGTTTTGCTTAATTTTGAAGGATGTATTCTGCTTAGTGTTCAGAAATTTTTAATGACAACAGATATAATCTAATTTTGCAAATCAGTGAATGTGAATGTTAATAAAATAAGTACTGGGCTATAATTCCAAAACAAGGTTTTTTTTTACTCCCATGGAAAATCAGGGTACATTTCATGCATTAGAGTTGATTCATTACCCTGTCAAATACTTTCCTTTATTGAATTCTCAGAAATATGATTTTATCGGAATCAAATTGAACTGCGTTAGCCTTGCATTTTCCATTACTGATAAATGAGGTAAGCTGAGTTCACACCGCCTGTATGGCTACAGACAGAAGTAGTCTAGAAATTACTCAGAGCAGGTTAATTATTTAATTGGTTCTTGGTCCATACAGAGCTTGAGGTTATTTATGAAGTACATTTTATTCCATCTCATATATGGCTTTTTCTTCTCAGAGCTGAGTTGACCTGAGGCTGTCGGGCAAGGTTATTCAGCTGTATCCTGGCGACCAGATCCGTTGTAAAACAATGGTAGATGCAAGCCAGACATTTCTCACGTTCCGTTTACAAAACAACGTGTGAATAAATTGTATTGTAAATGTTTTAATCAGATGTCTTCCCCATACATAGGTATCTGTTATTATACTGTCACCAGTGGGAGGTACGCTGACACTGAGCAGATGCAGACCTACACATAGCGACTCATTTTCTTTAATGTCAATATTATGTGTTAAGTGAGAGCGCAGAGATGTCTAAAACAGTAAAATACATTTTAGGTGTGAACTGCTTGGGTTGTACATATAAACACATTCTAATTGATCCAAGAGCAATGGCTTTTTTTTTGTCATAACTATTATGCTGGGATGTTGGATATTACTTTATAAATTTGGTTGAGGATAAAAAAAGTCCTTGATGAAACATTTTGTTTTCCAGAGGGAATTTTAGTTAACAAACACATACATGTTAAGTAGTGAAATAAAGCAAATGGGTAAAATAAAATTAATAACACAAGTGATAGAAACCAGAATAACAGCTGGGACAGATTATGTAATATTGCAAAAATGAAATCCAAAACATCTTATGAGGAGCATAAATCAGATAATTTCATAAAAGTAAGTAAAAAATGGTAAATCACATTTGTAAAAGCAGGAAAATAGAAGATAAGATATGCGTATCGGTAGACCTAAGGGTTGGTTACATGAAGGTGTGGAGCGGGTGATTTGACCTGCAGAGGGACGTAAATATCCGAGCGACGTCTTTAGGGGCAGAGGTATCGGCTGGCTGTCAGCGAGGCTGACGGATCTCTGTGTAATTAGGGAGCTTTGTGCCCGCGCACGGCCTGCAGGCCGTCGCTCCAGCCCGAGGTCGTCTCCCTCCCGTTTCTCAGATTTAATCTGTGGCCTCGGGAGCGGACGTTTGCGGACACGCATCCTCATTCAGTCATGGATCCCCCCGCCCCCATGTAAAAACCCAATCTGCCCCTCGTCTCCGCTCTAAATCTCCGCTTTGTCTCCTCCATTGATTGCGGCCTGATGTGAACTGGTGTTCGGAATAAATTCCGTTATGAACCTGGGTCACTACCCTTAGCCCGAGGTCATTTGCATTGTACATTCGGCAGATGCCCTTGTGCAGAGAGCCTTGTGCATTTCACATTTGGGTGGCAGTATGGTATAATTAAGCATTATTCAGTGCTGCTGCCCGTATACAAGAAGAGGAACCGGGAGCAATACAATGCTGTTGTACCCTTGAGCAAGATACTTCATCTGAATTGCTTCAGCAAATATGTGCTTGTTTATTCATACAATCCTTTTATCGCAGCTGGATGTTTACCTCAGTAATTCAGGTTAATGTCTTTGCTCACAGGAGCAATGGCGTTCTGCCTCGGATTTGGACCTGCCACACCTTGAATTGACCAACTATGGGCTGCTCTATAACACCTGCACAACCTGCAGCTGCACAAGGGAAAGATTGAGTACCGGTGAACAAGTTATTCATCCTTGGTAGATGTTGGTCCAATACATAACTTAGCTTTCTGCAGCAACTGCCTTTGATGTAGTGGCAGTGCCCCACCTGGGAATTGAACCTGCAATCTCTTTAATTGATTGATTAAGTACAGAGTAACAACCGAACCTGCAGCTCATCAGGGGAAAGAGTGAATACTTGTTGGCCTTGCACCTACTTCTCCTTACTCTACCTTGATGGAGGATCTTGTCGATCTACTTTGATGCCTACCTTCAGTGGTTCTCTAAAAACTAATGATCTTGATGCCTATCCTTCAGTGGTTCTGACACGTTTCCATGGAGTCCGAGTGCCTCTCTCGTGCTTTTAAAAAATGTTTCTTTCTTTTCTTTCTTCTTCCTTCCTTCCTTCCTTCCTTCTGTGCGGCATGGACAGGTGAAAACATGGCAGAAACCTCACCCATTCAATCTGTAGTTACTTCACATCAGTAGGTAAATGATGGACAGCAAGCAGGGAGGAATGGAAGGAGGATGGATGCTACATCAGAAGATTCAGACCAGGTCACAGATGTTTGCCCAAACTCTACAAATGAATCTCATCTTCAGTATCATGTTTATTAGAAGATGGCAGTGTGGTATTACACTAGTTCTCCCATCTCCAGTAAATGCGGATAGTTATGTCTTCTTGGCCTTGCTCAGAAAATATTTTCTCCCAATCCCTATATCCCTGTTAATTTTTGGAAGTGCAGGATTAAGTCAAATCGAGGCTTCACTCATGATTCAACAAGTCACTTGTGTAAAGTGTTCAGTCTATTTGCCACAAACCCATACATTGCTTTCTTGCATAGTGTGACCTAGAATCACTGACCTGATATGGGTGTCTTTTTTGTTCAGTTTTCTGGTTGTAGTTTAAAATGAACAAAGTGATAGATTCTTCTAGACTACAGAAATGAGCTCTGCATTAAATAAAGCAATCCATCAGAAAAAGACACCACCATTTTGGGATGCCGCATGACCTCTCAAATGATCTGGCTGTATCCTTGCATCATCGCAGGTTGAAAGGATCAAAAGGGCAGGCCCAACAAACATTTTTTCACATAATCCGATATAAATCAGAAACTTATGATCCGTGCGCTTCAATGTATTAACATATAATCCAAGCAAAATTGTCTGGCGTTTTTTTGAATCTCTTCACAGTGTTTTACATTATTGGTCTGGAAGGTTAAGGGCAGGGCACTCTAAACATACAAAATCTCCTTAAGGTCTCAGAGGTCTAGGAAAGATCAGGCCAGCCATTGTCTGGGGGTATGTTTTGATCTGGACACAGCATTTGTGGATACAGGAAGAATACCATAGAGTCGCAATGGGCCTCATTTACGCTGAGGGTGAAAGATGAGCGTTCAAGACGAACAGAAAAAATGGTCAGTGTTAATTCAGCTTTGACTGAGCATGTGTTAGTCCAAAATTGAGCCCATTTACATCTTAGGTGTTTAGCAGATGCTGTTGCCATGAGCAATTTATAAGGATTAAAGTTCTTTATACTGTCTGTTAGTATGGCTTGATATTTATACATCATACCAAACAGCTCCCAAAACAAAACCAAAATGGATCAAATGTACACAATAGGTGTTGATTCAGCACGTTTTGTTGTGTGGCACCGCGTGACGGAGAAAGCAAGCGCTCGGCGCCTTTGTGGCACGGCGTCTGAACGGCAGGCTGTGGTGACGCTCACCCATGCGGCACCGATGCAAGGTGTGGCCGCACCTGACCGGTTGGTTGAGCGCATGGAATTAACCGCGGGTCACTGCTGGGTTGCAGGCGTGTTTGATGTGTGCCACATGCATGTGCCAGTGTGTGAATGGAGACCACTGAGGGCCTGGCTGTGGGTCAAGGTCACACCTGACACCACCCTGCTATACCACAGTGATTTGTGGAAGGCAAGCATGCAATAAAAATAATTTTTTTCTGTATATATAATACCATGTATATATATATATATATAAATATATATGGTATGTACATATAAAACATTGAAGTGCGTATATGCAAAAAGGAATGACTGAAAAAACTAACACTAAAATTGTAAAAAACTAAAAAAAATCCCAAACTACTTAATTCTTTATTATTTTGGAGATCAAATGCTTTACATTGTGTTATGGATATGTACATTTCCACCAGTGAGAGGAGCATCCATTTATTGAGATGTCAGTCTAAAGTAAACTCAGAATGAATATTCATTACTGAAATAAAAACCTCATATTGGTTTTCCAGCTCACATGTTTAGAAAGGACATACTGTTCTGTACGTCAAAAAGAAAGTTTCATTATTTTCAAGTTAATACATGTTGGAAAAAGTAAATATACGGCTTAACTGGTGGCTTTGCTCTGGGTCTTTAATACCACCCTTATTCTGTGCTCAGTGCTTAATTTGTCTTAGACTAGAATAGGGATTAAGCTGGTTACAATCTTCAGTATCTTAGCTCTCTAGTGTCCTCTCCTGGTGGGCCAGGTGCCTGCAAGGTTCTCAAACTGATGATATGTTGACTTTGTATTCCTACAACGGCACAGGCAGTATGTGATTGGTGGAACAGCTCCAGTGTGGAGGGAAGTGAGGGCCAGTCATTACATGAATCAGAGGAGTCGTCTGTGAACAGTTTTCTCCTTCCAAGTCTGTGGGAGTCAGTTGCGTGTTGGGACTGAAAATATGGCAGTTTAATTCTGGTGGGGAAAAAGAGAAAACATAAAAAAAACGTAAACGTTGTCAGCATTCCACTCCAGCAGCTTTAAAATTGTGTTTCTCGGCACTCCAGAACCTCTGAACTTGGGATCGTCACCTCACCAGAATGTGAATAATTTAATATTTACTCTGGCCTCGCATTTAAAAAATAAATTTTACTTTGTAAAACCCACTTACTTTGATGGCAGTTTCTCAATAATTCATTGTGTTATTTGTGGCGCTGTTTTTAAAATGTGTGTTATACTGATGTTGGGCATTGTGTGTGTGACATCACACTCAGCATTCAGGTACCTTTCCTCTCTCGTTTACTTTGAGGTCTGGAACCTTGTTATTCATGAAAAGATATTGCTATTCTTGTTTTTTTTTTAAAAAGCCAACTCCAGCCAAGTGTAAAATGGAAGTAGAGAGTGTTAATGTAGAATGTGCAAGCTATGATAAGCTTGATGTAGAAGCTATGTATGCCAAATGTGCCATAATCTACCCTATGAGAAGCGCTCACTAAAATTTGGTTGAACAGGCATTGGAAGATGAGGGCCATGAGGGTTCTAATGAGGTTATGAGGGTGGGGGGCATTGTGGGGGTAAGATCGACTGAATGCAATGGTGCTTAGTGAAGAGCATAGGAGAAATGGAGTGAATGGCCTGTATTGTATTTTTTATTGTTATGATTTTATTCTTTTTTTTAACCTCTGTTTCTCAATTTATTGCCTGTTACCTTTTATGCAAGTGTATTCTTATATCCCTTTTAACATTACTGTTAAATGAATGGCCGTATACTCCGATTTATTGTATTATGTAAAAACCAATGAGGTTTTTCGTTCCAGTTGAAATATCTAAGCATGTTTGCCACAGCAAGTGGGTACTAATTTATCAGGAAGTCAGAAAATCGACTTCCATGTTCAAAATACTCTTACTTTCACTGACATATCAGGTTGGATCATTGTGTAACACCACTGTCAGATTACAGATGCAATATATAACTAAAAAGTAGCTGAATTGGCCTTCAGGTACCACTTATTACAACAGAATCATAAGATTCAGGTAAGAACCTCCATTCTCATTTCTCAAGAATCACCCCAAGCACATACACTTTTTAATACATTCTCCATTCACACTGCTGCAGTGAATAATGTATAACCCAACATTAAAAGACTTTTACGCACAACACTGTGTTGACAAGCTGCATCAAACTATGACCTTCATTGTATAGAGTTTGCAAAATACTCCTTTCCAGCAAAATGAATATGGGCCAAAAACATTTTTAATGCAGGAGTGTTATGTGAAAATTAGTTTTGGATGACATCATGCACACTATGGCAATTTCACACTCCAGAAGTTTTTCATCCTGGATTAAATTTTTGACACCTTTTTTTAATTTTTTTTTCATGCAATGTACTTTTTATAGACAAGGTCAAATGCCTTTATTTAGTGACCCAAAACTGTGAGTTCTCTCCACACTTTTAAGGATATAGAAAGAGTATATTTGCGCACATATAAAATGACATTCGACTTTTGTTTATACCGCCTCTAATTGTGTTATATTATAAATAATTAATTGTATAAGTACATGGGGTGAATGCACACATGCGGTGTGTTGGAGGGCTCAGATCTGTGGAGTCAGTACTTTTTCGTTCAGGCCTGTGACCTTAAATTCACACCACCCTGACGATCCCCTTCAGCTCGCTCCTATGGGAGCTGTGCTAACACTGTGTAAAATTATCAATATTTAAACCATGTAAATTGCTCAGAATGACAGCATGAATAATGTGAACGCATAATGATACAGGATTGGTGAGACATTAGTGTACCTGCTTTAACATTAATAAACTTAACCCCATTTTACATGCATCTCAGGAATTCCTTGGCCTCTATTAACTCAATGATATTAATTGCCAGGGGTTGTTTTTATTTTTAATACATTTTCTTAATAGCACTCATTAATTGCAGGATGTACCACTACATTTTAAATGAGAAGAATTTATGTCCTCTGTAAGAGCACAAAATAGCATTATGAAACGTTTGATGCAAGTGGAAGACGACAAATACTTTTATCAAACTGGTTAACCAAGAGAGGAAATTTTTTCTTCAGCGCTAGATTCAAACACCCACAACAGCACATAAATGCACCTTTGAAGAAACATTACACATTCATTACATATCCGTTTCTTACAGCGTAGATCTACAGCAAAGGTCAGCTGGTGGCAGGAAGTATTGTGTTCTAATTAACTCATTTCGCAAAGTTCCACGTCCCACACTGTGCCCTGCAGAGCGCACTACAAAATGTACTTTGACATTATGGAATGTTTTAAGAATTTATGTTAAGTGACACCATAAATCTTAGCTAAATGCATGGTGCGCTGTGTTTGTACTGTACATGGTCTGACAGGCGGCGGTGTATCTTAATGGGTTGGGAGCTGGGCTTCTCTTGCTGAGAACAAGGCTTTGTCTAGGCCGTGAACAAAGGCACGTCATATCTTCTGCCCGCTTTAATGCGTTTCTTAAGCACCTGAATGAGATCCCCGCTGAGGTCTATACCACAGCGTTCCCTATGGCTTTAAGGGATTGCGACTTTAACGACGACTTGCACACCTTGATAAAATGGATCGGGGAAAATGGGAATCAGTTTTGAATGGAAGGATAACAAAGTGAGGATCACCGCCTTGATGGATCTCTTTGAAAAGATCATCCACAGGACAAGATAAACGTGGTTTGGAGAAGCATTATAAGAGCACAAGTGGCTTTGCAATAAAAATTGGCTCTGATATGTAAATTGGCCCTTTATATCTGACCACCAAAATAACCCTCTATATATCTGGTTTGTTATATAATCCCTTACAATCCCTATCCACATTGTTTCCCCAGGTCACCACTACAAACGAGTTCCAAGTGACTGACCTGGTTCAATAACGGATTTGGAATAGTTGCATAATACATTGTACATTCTGGCATGAAAGGCGCTACAGTGGAAGTCAAGAGAGGTCAACAAAGTCCAAAACCAGGGAGCGTTTTACCCAGGATTTCCTCAAGCGCGTATTTGAAAAGGCCTAAGCGTGTTTTTTTTTTTTTTTTTTTGGGCACCGGTCGCAGAGCGGCCGCTGAGCGTGTGACGTAATGAGAGCTGGCTCAGGCAGAGTGCCGCTGGGATGGATCTGCGTAATGACGCCCTCGGAGAGGAGCGGCGATGCCAGGACTCGTCTGGCTCCAAAGAGGCCCCCGGCGGGCGGGAGGGCGCCCCTCTGTTCTTCTGGCCAGCAGAGAATCAAGCCCTGCCCTCAGAGGGAGAGTCCATCCTGCATCCTGCTTTGTGGGCAGTGCCTAATCCTATGATCTCCATTAGGAAATATGCATACAGCTCTGAAAGTAATTACGATGTTTTTTTTTTTGTTGTTAAAAAAGCATTGGACACAGCACAGCTCTTTGATGGAAAAAATAGAAAGTAGAACACAGTACAGGGAAAGAACAATCTTCTGTGCAGCTAGCCCAGATGCCAAGTCTCGTGCAAGAAGAAGAAGAAAAGGACAAAAAATAAAAAGAAATGGCGGACCCAATTAAACAAATTCTCTTTAATGGTATGTGTAATTCAATCAAAACAGACTTGACTTTACAACATGAATTTCTTTGTACTCTCCATTTTTTTGAGGCATGCTAACATGCCCTTTGGAATTTGTCCCTTTCATTCTAGAACAGAGCAGCATATGCCCTTAAAAAGACTGAAGTATGTCTTTATTTAATCACATTTGCGCTAAAAAGACTAAGGCTGGGATTCAATCAACATTTGTCCTTAACTTTGGCAGACAATTAAATGCAAGTATTCCTTTTTGTCCACACTGACAGTTTGGAGAGTTCAGTGATGAACTCATGAACAAGAAAATGAACTGTTCTTTTGAAGGAAAAGCATAACACCCATTCAATTGTAAGTAAAAGTTATGGACAAATGTTGATTGAATCCCAGGGACCCTTGCCATACTTAATTTTTACATGGATCTTTTTGTGAATTTTGCCAACCACCCTGCCTCCTTTGACACACATTAACATAAACATAGAAATTCATATCTGGCAGGGGTCAGAATGTTGGGCCAGCCATAGTGTTGCACCCCTGGAGTAGTGATAGAGGCTTCAGAAAGTAAAAATATTGCCCTATATTTTGTCCACCTACGCATTAAACAGGGTGATTTTGCTAATTAGAGCTTCTAATAGGGTGATGGGTCATGCTATTTATAATACGTTTGGAGGAATGAATATGTGGTTGATACAAATGCCGGTACACTCAGCAGCCTTTCTTGGCAAGATTTGGGGCCCCTGTCTTAGTCTCTGTCTTTCCACTGTAAGTTAGCGGTGTCGCACCACGGCCGAAAGTTTCCTCATCGTGACTGGGTTGTCATGGTATGAGTCACAGAGTGTCCATGTCCTTGCGGGCTGATGGGGAACTGCGGTGCTGAGTCATTGAGGGAAGGGGGGTTGGGGAGCTTTTCGTTGATTCACCAGGGTCATCCTAGATACCAAGCGTAGCCGCAAAGAAACACAGCAATCCGGCACAACACTGCATAGAAACCATGCCAGCGCCCCCTCCTGGTCATACAGGGACACTCGTTACACAAGATGGCCACAGGGCCACACTATACTGGCCCAGTTACCTCTAAATGACACAAGCTGAGCTGTACAGAACAAGAGGTGGAGCTTCTGAAAGCCACGGTCCAATAGCCTCTGAGTTCCTCAGTCTGGACTGTTGTCTGTAGGCCTGTAATAACTAAAGCAAGCCTAAGTCATTATATGATGCGCATTGTTTTAATTCTGTCTGGTTTTGTACATTTTTGAGTGCTCTTTGAGTGTACTGTATGGAGATGTGTAATATTGGAGGTATATAAATAAAGGTTATTATTATTTAATTACTTATATTACAGTAGATTCATGTCTGTTTTAACTGTCAATTATTCAGTCTTCTCTTTTTTATCACCATAAAGCTCTTTGAACTGAAAGGGGGTGGGGGGGAATGCACCCTTCACTCTTAAACCAAGGCTAATAATAGGGCGTATCATCAAAATGGTTCCCAGACAGCCAGACAGCTCGTCGATCGGGCTTGGCGACCAGGCTTGTAAAAAAGACCACAGTCTTGTAAATTGCTTTCGGATCATGTAACGCGCAGAGCTGATACAAGCATGGGATCATTAGGGTAGCAGGTGACCGTAAGCCCATAATCCCTGCAGCTGATTTGCAGAAAGGCATGTTGGGAAAGGCCGTCTACCAGATAACGCGCGCCTCCATCTCGATCGTTAATTTGCCCCAGATACCACTATCTGTCTTTCTCTCTGTCTTATCCTATTTGGTGGAACCCAGGGGTCTTTTCCGGACTGCTGCCTGTGATTCGAACTCAGTGCCCTCTGTGGGAGGGGAGTGGAATCCTCATTGTCAAGTTGTTACATTTAATCTGTATGATAAATTTTCATAAGGTTCATTACAGAGCAGGATACCTTAAAATTGGGACAATGCCAATTTCTTAAACTGGAAACCCGTCATTAGACTGCATTACATAAGTAATTTTTTTTATTAGCAAATACCGTGAATGTGATACTTCTCTATTCATTTCCAGCTGAGTATTTTACAAGATTGGTTGACGACATCCTCGTCTCACAGTCTGAGAATGCCAGTGACTTGTCAGGGATGTCCCTCCTTAAAAACTGGTCAGAATCTCATGGGACAGTTTTCAGCAACGTTACTTATTCGAAACGGTCGGAACCATCACATTCACCTTCGATTCGCCTTCACGGTTGATGTGATGGGTTAGGGGACATTCATTACTTCTCTCATCACTCTAAAACACACTGATTCGGATGAGGCTTATGGCAGAGAGGCAAAACCTGAAACACAAGGTTAATGTTACAGCAACTGTGTCCCTTTCTGGTAGTCGGACTCTTCCCAAATCATCAAGATCGGTCAGGCCAGGCTGGAAGTCATGTGTGAAATCCTAGTTTGTGCACCTCCAGGATCTCCTCAGCTATTACATAAGCATGATCTCAGACCAAGTTCTCAGCTCCACGTTAAATGCATCATTGTTCTTGAATTAAACCTTTTTTACATGGAATTTAATTAATATTGGCCTATCTCCTTACTTCCTAATGACCTTGTCTGGCTACCCAGGAACCTGTATGATCATGAACTGAACCGAAAAAAATTGCAAGATGATGATAACCGAGAGAACACTACAGATGGAGCAGTGATTATGTGGGAGCATGACTGATGACAATGAAGAAGGTTGATCAGAGCGGTCCTCTGAAATGTCAACAATGGTGAGAAACATGTCGCATATTGTTTTATTGGTAAGATTTTTGTTTTACTTACTACTTTAGAAAAGCTGCATGGTGCCTCTCACTGTTTGCTTTCTCCCCATTTCAACTAAAAGAGAACGGAGGACAAATCTCATACTAACACACCCAAATCCTATAGTGCCATGCATTTTAATGAAAGTGACTATGCTGTCTTTGTTTTGGATTTGTTTGATTTTTAATGGAAGAGTGTCCATGTTGCACTAAGTGACTGCACATCGTCTTCCCACAACAACACTTTCACCACACAACCCCCTCCCCCACACCCTCCACTCACCAAAAATCCCCCACCCCCTTCCCCCCTCCAGCAATGGGCTTTCTGATATCCATGTCACAATATAATACCCAGCCGTAGAGGAGGTTCATTATCCACATGTGGAGCTTAATGTTTTAGCGCAGTCGTCGCCTCGCGCACAGAGTTTCACATCCTTTAATGACGGTGCTCAGACCCGGGGAGATGCGTGTGTTTGTGCTTTTAGTCACCGGTAACGAGGACATGATGGACTCAGCCAGATGGCCCGGTCTCACTGTATGTAAACACTGAGACTTACAGCGAGGGAGGCGGGGAGCAGATTATCCTTTTCGGTTAGCGCTGTAAACAACGCTTCGCCTCGGGGCGCGGGAGATATAGCATGCCAGCTCCAGGCGGCATCAGTCACCAGAGCTGAAGCCTCTTGCATGCCAGGCTTATAGCCCTCCATTACGTGCTTGGCGAAAGCAGCGCGGTTCAGACCAGTAAGTCTGACCATTCTTAGAACATCAACAATATTTTATAACCCCCCTGGAGATTAAGGCAGCCGAATCAAACGAGTAATTCGGTCATAATCTATGAGAAACACAAAACAAGGGACAAAGGAGTACAATGGTTAGGGAGCTGGGCTTGCAGCTAAGAGGCTGCAGGTTTGATTCCCAGGTAAAGCATTGCTATGGCATGCTGTCTTACCTGACTCACTTCAGTAGATATACAACTGTGTAATGGCTGAATGTTAGTCAGTGTCTAAACAGTAAAGGTGTCAGCCATTTTTACAAAGACCAATCCCTAAGGTGCTGGAAGTTAAACAAAAGGCAACCAAACCATCGATGCTCAAGTCGCTACTTGGGTCTCTGGTAGTTCCATAGTGATGTGGGGTACATTCTCTAGGACTTCCCAGGGGAAGGGCCCAGTTTTCCAGCCACAGAAAGGCAGCTGGGGTGAGGCCTAATGTTTCTGTGACTCCGGCGAGACGCTCGCTCAGGGAGGAAGAAGGTTAAGGAGTAAGCAGTCATCATTTGTGGCCCGCCGGGGAGGAGGAGGAGAAGGAGGAGGCCTGACTGATAATGAGGAAAGTCGATCTGAACAGCCCTCCCAAATGTTGACAGTGATAGGAAACATGTCTGACATTCTTTTATTGCGGTGATGGGTGTTTTTTTTTCCAGTGGGACAGTGCCTTGCACTGTCTGCCTCCCCTCTGTTTGGAATGATATAGGATGTGGGTGATTAGTCCATGGACTGGCCAGATGCGTACCGCTGTCAAACTCCCCTGATTACCTGACTGGACCTGATCTATGGGGTGTGTCACTGACCGAGTGTGACTCACCATCTCTCTCTCTCACACACACACACACACACACACACACACACACACACACACACACTTCCAATTCAGATATGCTTGATTACAATCAAAACGGACATCACCCACCTCACCCTCAAACTTATAGGCACACATCCAAACACATACTTACCCCATGTTGTCTGTCTATGTATATATAAGTCCAACATATTCAGCAAGTCCAGTATCAGAGCTATTACCTTCTAAAACCTTATTTTAGTCCTAAAACAAATTTATCAACACAGTTAGACACCAGAGAACAACAGATTGTTCAACTTTCAGGTTTTGCACTAAATAAAATTTTGATATTTTTTTTCTCTTGAAAGAATTCTCAAACAAGAATTTGCAATTTAATTTAAAAAAAAAAAAATCACTACTTTTCCAGTGCATTCATATGGAAGGTCTGATGTTGATTTGACATCCCATCACAAGGTTTACTGAACAATCCATGTGTGGGAGGCTTGGACACCTGAGTTGTTGTTCTGTGGTAGGCATTACTATGGTATAGCACCCTAGCTCTGTCTCCTACCAGTACCAGGGTCTCCCCCTCTCTCTGCTCGTTCTGGGCTATGTTGGGGGGAGGGGTTCGAGCCATGGAGAGGGGGCCCCACATCTGGGCCCAATTCACTTCTCAGCAGCTGTTGACCCAAAGAGACAAGGCCAAGTTTGTTCTGACAGGGGAGGGAAATGTCCACTGGGAAGGTGAAGAAAGAGCAGCAAAGCTGCAGCAAAAATAAATATACATATTATATGTATTTTACATTATGCTAGAGGTCCACTTGACTCATCCTGAAGCTTTTCAGCTGTGTGTCACATTCATCCTGTAGTTTTAAAACAGGGTTGCACAATGATCTAAGACCGAAAAATTACTGTGATGGTATAAATGTTTTAGGACTTCCTCCTAAAATGGATTTTCTATATACTGTGATGTACGTTCTTGCGTATGTTACAGATTGAGATGTATATGTACAGGGTGATGTAACTACCCTGTTTGCAAAGCTACTGAGCAAATAAAGGTTTGTTCCTTTCCCAACTGGTTCCATGAACCTCTTCGTCACTAAGTCTCTGCTTCTGTTTTATTCGTATTTCTAATAACTGCTAATAAAATCAATAAAATTAAGTAAAGTCAGCAAGTAAGTAGGCTTTTAATATACTTTAAAATGTATTATGTGTAGAGAAGACATTATATAGAAATTATTATATATGCATCTGTTATCATACTACATCTATGTGTGTCAAACATGCTCTGAAATTTAATGTAAAGCAGATACAGATAGGAGTTATCTTAGGCAGAAAACCCATAACCAGGTCTGTGAGACTCTGGAGGCCAAAGTAGTGGAGATCTCCAGCAAAGGGACTTTCAACCCTCTGTAGGTTCATACCTGGGACAGCTATTACTGTTCTCTTGTTCACTGACTCTGGTCTAAGTTAATCAACAGGTTCCCAAATAAATCCCATGTTTTGCAAATTTCTGGTCTCTGGAGCTGGACAGTAATTTTTGCACTTCAGACCTGATCAATGCGCTTATCTTCAAGTCAGTCTGGACAAGGGCATCTCCTAAACACCTATGAATACTATAACGAATCCCACGGGAAGCTGTGTGTGACCGAGAGTCAGCTGCAGGGCATTGTGGGAGAGAGAAACATCTGGGACCTGTCAGTCACACCTGTGGGAGAGAGAGGGGGGAGAGCTCAAAACTGTTTTACCAAAGCACACGTGTGTATATTACACTTTGTCTCTGTCATCCCTGAGAACGGCATTCGTTGAGTTAAATAACATCCCATGAACACAATAACAGAGCGGAGATTGAGTTTTAACGACCTGACATATACAATGACCTGTGCGCAACATACAATCTACAATTGTACTTGCAACAATCCCTGGCTCAACTTTAAGGTATAGTCACAACAATAGTTTTTTTTTTTAAGGCCTTGGGGCTTTTTCAATTCCGGCATCCATCAGAAAAATTGGACACTTCAACCTCATTTTGTATTTGAGGTGAGTGATATTTTCGATGTTTTGAGCTGATTTTTATATCCTTCTGTGGTAATTTGATTGCACACTGGCAAGTGCTGGGATGCAATTTTAGTCTAATTAAAGGCACAAAATGACCCTGACACTCTCTCGACCTGTAAAAACCACAAAAGCATCAAATATGGAGTTTACTCCATCACTTAGAATTCTGGGTTTTGGACCGGTACATCATGTGTGATTGAGCTATGGAGCTACATTATGATAATGCTTGGAGGACAGGGGATTTGGGCTTTCTACCTTTAAAACAGACCAAGTAGTACCAGAACAACTAATTTTATAAAGTTATTAATCTGTAAGCAGCTTAAAATGAACTACTAGTCTGCAGGTATTTGAGAACCACTTGTTTTTATGCTCTCTCTGTTTTCCAGGTAAGACCTTGTATTAAAGGGCACAGTACTTAAGCTAAAAACAAATAAAGAGGTTGGCCCATAATTAAATCAAATGACATTTATGTCAGTCACTGCCGCAGAATGAGACGGTTGTTTGGGTGCAGCTGTGAGCTTTTCAATTCGCCCTTGCAAACGGTTTAGTTGACTCATAGACAAACTAAATACAGTTGGTGTCGCCAGGGAGAAAATAACTATGATACATGAATAGAAACTTTGTATCACAAGCTGTGTGCTGTCAATATTTTGTGGCTCTGCGACAAATAAAGTTTATTCAAATCACCATGTGACTGAAATGAGTCTAATATAGTAACAAGACAGTTTTCTTCATCTCTGACCCAGCATATGCAGTTCCTGGTATTATATGTGCTTCCAAAAAGTACCAGCTGGCTGCTGGCTATCAAGAAAGCTAAGAAAAGGCTGCCGGTGTTGTGGCAGGGGTATCGGTGTGTAAAGAGATAGCCTGGGGTGAGATCCCACCTTTGTGAACACTTCCTATTCCGGCTCCATTGTCTCAAGACTCTGCTCCAGTCATCTGTGAGAGCGTGTGACAGCTCCGGTGACCTGACTCAGTCTCCCCTGGCCTGCGAAAGCTCGGCTCTCACACTCCCACACACACACCTGTGTGTGCGCATGAGTCCATCCGCTCCAGCCGGAGGGCACAAAGATGGAAATTTATCTCCCAGAATTCCTGGCGTTGAACTCATGAACACATGCACGCACGTACTCAAACACTGCAAAAACTTAAATCCTAATTAGCATGGTAAACTGCTATTTTGACAGTACTTTTTTTTTTTAAGATTTATTTTCCTACCTAGCATTAATCAGTTCTTTCCAGCTCAGTATTATTTCAGGTAATTTGTTTTCTTCCCATTGGCAGATAATTTAGCTAATCTAATCTCTTCTCTCAAATTGTGTATTTTTTCCCTTTATGTCCAATCAAGCTCTCAGATGACACACACCTGTGTATGAGTCAGCGGCTACAGGGTGGACAGATGAATACCCCTCCCCCGATTTCCCATTGTCCCCCACAATGTCCCCCCGAGAACGCACACACACCCCAACTCCTGAGATGACGCATTCTTCCCCACCTGTGGCAGGTGAGAACCCCGCCCCCCCGCCCCCCCCCCCCCCCCAGGGAATTGCTGTTTTGTAAATGAGATGTGGGGCAGGGGTCACATTGAGCTCTTGGGTTTCACTGAGGCTGAGGAAATGGTTTTGTCTTAGTCATGGTCTCAATCTCAACAGCTACAACAATGAGAGGCCCGAATCTTTAGGCTTATCAGCCTTCCTTCTATTCATGGGAGATATGCAGGACATAAGAGACAATGGGCATTTTTTTACACCCCAGCCCTGTTGTTCCATGATATAAGAAGACTGTATTATATCAAATAATTGGGCCATCATTTATTTCAATAGCCATATTTGTGTAATATCTGTGTCAGGGCAAAGATCATTTCATATCAGTTTGGAATGTTAGCATTGTAGCCATGTAACTGTTGCATTCTTCTCATGTGAAACTGACACCACAAAGTTGGGAAAAAAACAAAGATCTGATCACATTCTGGCTATTTCACTTGTTTCCAGGTGTGATAGTTAGATGGGAACTCTGAGGAAGTTTGTCTGAATTCCTGCTGCTGACAATATTTAAAAAACTATCCCAGAAAGTCCTGGAAGTGAGCAAAATCAATGTTTTTTTAATAATTTACTATTTTTGTTTTGTATATTCTGCTTTTTAAGATATTCTTCTCAAATTGTTTTTTCTTATGGTTCAAGTTAAATTAAAAAAAGAACTTTTGTCACACACAAACATGCTCAGTCTCATCGCTCTGGAGAAGCCAATCATGGCCGGCCTGGTGACAGAAAAATGTGGACTGAGAACTTGTTGACTGTGTTTTTCAGACAGCACAGGCGATATAATGTAACCGAGGCTTCTCTGTTTTCTATGAGTAAAGTGACACAGTCTTACCCCTGTTTTGTCATCCCTGGATAAAGCTACCCTGTGCGCTAGCCTCCATCAGGCTCTGGCCTGCCGACGTGGCGAAGTGTCAGCTCAGAGATGTGCATAAGTTATGCATGGTTCACCGAACGAGCTGCCCCTGGGTGCCAGTTAACTCCAGCCTTCGGTCTGTGGCGCTTGGCAAACACGGCACAGAAACAGCGTGACGCTCTCGCTCAGCTGGGAGCAGCGGGAACCGGTGACCCGGAATGATCAGCAGACCGCGCTGGTCTCACACGTTGCTCACTCATGAGCTTCCACCCGGAGGCTGCACCGGAGTTCCAAACTAGGCTTTTCAGCACAAGAATCTGCATCTATGGTCCTGGAGGGCCACAGTGTCTGCAGGTTTAAACACTCCAGTCCTGGAGGGCCGCAGTGTCTGCAGGTTTAACTCCAGTCCTGGAGGGCCACAGTGTCTGCAGGTTTAACTCCAGTCCTGGAGGGCCGCAGTGTCTGCAGGTTTAACTCCAGTCCTGGAGGGCTGCAGTGTCTGCAGGTTTAACTCCAGTCCTGGAGGGCCACAGTGTCTGCAGGTTTAACTCCAGTCCTGGAGGGCCACAGTGTCTGCAGGTTTAACTCCAGTCCTGGAGGGCCATAATGTCTGCAGGTTTAACTCCAGTCCTGGAGTCACAGTGTCTACAGGTTTAACCTCCGTCCTGGAGGACAGCAGTGTCTACAGTACTGCTGGGCCAGAAAGTCTACAGCCCTTAAATTGTAAAGCTTGTTCTGTTGTATGAAATTTCACTGTGAAACAATATGACTGTGCCTTGACTTGTGCCACCTAGTGGAGATGTGCTGTAACTGCTTTTCAAAGAAGATGCTTTCACTGAGAAGTCAATCCATCATCCATCCCTCTCAGCATACATTGGGCAAAAGGCAGGGAGAAATTCAGAACAGGTTACCAGTCCATCACTGGGACATTGGTAAACTCAGGGGGTGAGCAAGAAGGGTTTTATCTGATTTTTGATTGCATTCAACTTCTACTCTTGACTATTTAACTAGACCATCCATTTACATGACCAGAAGTCTTCATTGCGTTTTTGAAAAGCTTGAATGACAGCTTAAGCTTTTTTTCCCGTTACGATCCATTGAACTGTTGCCTAATCAACAAGTAAACCACTGGTGGCATATGAAGCTAACGTGCTAACTGAGCCAGGGTAACTGATGGAAACGCAGGCACGCAAATGCACCGGCCCTTTAAGAACAGAGGTGCCCACCCTCACAGTTCATGCCATAAAAGATAAAAATCATAAAAAATGTAGGCACTGTCACGATCAATTACATTTATAGGAGACTGCACTGATATGACTAACGTCTGTGGACTTTAGTTGCGTCGCCGGAAATTTCCACACACGCTGCAGAGTCACCCTCCTGATCCGGGGTTTTGTTAATGACACGGAGACAGGTGATGTATATATTTTCATGATGAATGGCGCTGCTCGGTGGCTTTGACAGCTCTGTTTTAAAATTGTCATGGTGAAAGATATGGACCTTTTGTCCATAGGGAGGGAGTGGTAGGTGAGGCTCCTGGTTTTGCAGTAAATCAGACGGCTGCTCATTTCTCCCACGGTGCCGTTTAGTGCAATATTTATGCAGGTATACCTTGCGAGGCCTTGGTCTCCAAGGAACAGGTAAGCTGGATGCAGTCATATATGTGAGTGCATGTATGTGTGTGTGTGTGTGTGTGTGTGTGTGTGTGTGTGGCATGTGGCATGGGTCTGAGCTGCCAAAGTGTTTAAGAATGGTTTTAAATAGTGTACAATGAGATTGGGAATCTCATACTTTGTTTGATTGCTTTAATGTGATTGAATTAACCATAAACCAACCTTGCAGTTTAATCTAATCATTTTCATAGAAAATACACCCTTAATGTTGCCATCATTAAGACTCTGTTAACCTGTGCTTTTCTATTTAGCTTGTTTTCAAGAATTAGACATGTGAATGTGTTTGTTTTTCAGAGGTCATACAGGGCTAATAACGAAGGAATGCAGGGACAGATCAATGTGAGATTTTGATCTGCTACAATATTGTAATATGTTTTCAAATGCTTAGATAAGGGTTTTTATGATTATTTTATCACTATTTTGTCTTGATTTAGAATGCACAATAGGTATGTTCATGCTTATTCCATTCATCCAGTGGGGCCCATCTACACACTGGAACAGTGCCTTAACACTATGCAGACTGTGGGGCCCATCCACACACTGGAACAGTGCCTTAACACTATGCAGACTGTGGTGCCCATCCACACACTGGAACAGTGCCTTAACACTATGCAGACTGTGGGGCCCATCCACACACTGGAGCAGTGCCTTAAGAAGAGGAGACACCCAGCAGCCACTAGCCTTTCTAAAACTAGCAGCAGGTGGGAGAGATGGGGTTTGTGGTACATTGTAGGGTGACAGTAATTGGTAATCAGTTCAGCGGCCGGCACACACACGGACCCGCACACTACTCAGTCAGGCATGAAATGAATACTATCATAACACATCCAGAAGTAACAAGGCAAGGGCTGCAGTGTCGACCTCAGCGTAACACCAAGTACTGATCTGCTATCCCTCCATTTCAACATACTGACGTTTCACCTGAATGGGATTATTCTTAGAGGCATTGTTGTTCACTGTTATTGTAGCTGGAATTTACAAATCCTAACAGTAAGGGTGTGGGCCATGCATAGCCTACTTGAAAGAATAAAATATAAATCAAATTAAATTAAAATGTAAAAACATGCTTGTATATTATGGTTTTTGTTTTTTTTCCCCCAGTTAAATTGAACTATATCATTAACCCTACCTTCCAAAAACCTCCCCCATCGGAAGAAGAGTTCACCTTCAAGTGACTCCAATTTATGTGGTAATGAGATGTTGTTAGCTCAAACTCTGCAGAGGCAACATTAAACATGTTACTGTACCTTTGGAAGAAAGTGTATTCAAAAATGCATTCAGGCCAAGAAACTACAGGTGGCCAGGAGAGGTCACCAGAGAGCAATGAAACAGAGTTCATCTGGCGTACTCCGATTCTTCCTCGGTGTAACTGAGCCAATCGTTTGTCTCACCAGTGTAGACCTCAGGCCATAGCGTAGTTACTTGGGGCTCAAACTCCCACAAGCTCCCCCATGAACGTCTTTTTGTTCTACCTGAGGGCCAAGCAGGATACTTAACCCATATTGCTTCAGTAAAACACCCAGCTGTATAAACAGATTGTGTTTTTAAAGCTATAAGCTGTGTAAGTCGCTCTAAAAAAAAACCCACATCTGCTAAATATAATGCAAATACGGCCAACCCAAAGAAACTCTAAACTTTTGAAGTGGCTTGGATGTCTTAACTTTTTATCTGACAAAAAGTAGAGAAGAAGCTTAGAAGTTACTCACAAGTAAGGGAAGCAGCATAAAACTTTTGCTCCCAAGACGGCAGTAAATCTTTTCCGGGGCGACGGTGTTAATATTTGCCGGGATGAGAGAAACAGAGGCGGTATCGATCGTCTGAGAGGCGGGACGGAGGTTTGTTCTGGCGGCTGGCTTCGCGCCAGATCTGATGGCGCGTGCGCCTACAGTGGCCTCGCGCCACGCGCCGGACCGCTCTTCAGCATCTAATGTAGTTTTACTCTTTTATCGACACAAATGAACTAAATGCCGCGGTTAATCGTCGGGACAACTGCGTTTATCCGCCCGTTCGTCTTATCTGCCCGTGTAAAACAAACATTCATCACCGCCCAGAATCAATCCCGCTCTCATTTATTCCTAGAACAACATTTCTGAATTACTCCGCACCTGACATGCCCGGAGTACCTCATCGATTGGTTTTGTTTGTTTGTTTTTCTTAGTTCTTAACTAAAATGGATGGGAACCGTTAGAGAGAGATGTTGAGGAACATGCGTCCATGTTCGTGCATGATACTGACCTTAAGAGACCTGTTTCTGGCCATGTTTTGAATCCTGCCTTAATCTCCCTGGTAACAGCCTTTGGGGCAGCAGGTTTGATTCTGACAGCTGACATTTTTCATTTGCACAAAGACAACGGAAACACACGGAGGGATCACTCTTTGAAATCCCATCTGGCTGGGAGACTGTCATTTTAATCACTTCCCTGACCCGGACGGGGGGTAAGAGCGAGTAAAACAGTTTGCCAGCTCATGTCATTTCTTCAACGTCAACAACAAACAATCAAAAATCATCTTGAACACAGAGCGGTTAAAAAAGTATTACCCTTTATTAAAACAGCACTCCGAACATTTATATATAACTGGTTGCTTTGAGACAAGAAAGACCTTTAAGCCGTTTAATTAAATTAAAGATGAAGTTGTTTTTAATGTTACTGGATTAAAAAATAGCATTTTTTCAGTTACTGATTAAAAAACGTAAAAATAAACGTAAAAAACAAGATCAACAGTTTCAAACTGCTGGAATTACATCTCGAATATTGAGTCAGGTTGGCAAATTATGGCGCAAAATCAAGATATTCGATAGAAAGTGTTAATAATGGATGAAAATGAATAGACCCGCTGTCACCCATAACCGTAATCCCTGTGATAACACGAAGGAATGCAGCTCAAATGAAGCACCGACAGCACAAATAGCCCTCAGAAATCTATTCAAATAGACGGCTGATTGGATTTTTTGCAACAGACGTGCTTTTACCCCTGTGGCAAGGAATCAGCTTTCTGTTCACATCCCCTGGGGGTTAGAATTAAAGGGATCCGTCTCTCAACTCTCAAAAAGACAGATTTCAGACAGCAAACGTGAGAGGCGTTGATTCCCATACTATCATATTGTTTTGCATTATGTCATTGTAAAGTTTTGACTTTCGGCTGAACATTTTGCCTTTTGTGTATGCTTGCAGGTAATCTTACATGCTTGTAATCTTACTTTTTGCATGTTGTTTTTAACTGTTCTATGCCTTTGCGGAACCTCGGTGACTTTGGAAGAGTGCTCGACAAAAATGGACTTTGAGTAACTTTCTGCACAGCAACTGGACTTTTCAAACGACATTTTAATTTTAATGTAACAAAATGTCAGCCCGAACTGCACAGCTCTCATCCCTCAGGAGTCTGCAGTGATATTTGACTTCAGTGCACAGCTTGCTCATGAAAAGTGAACACAGTCTCCAGGTCTCTCAAGTTCAAATATTTCAGAGAAACACTTTGAGCCGAACGTTCTATAACTCACTCTTTTCAGAGAACATCAAAACGAACAGACCATATTAAAGATGTTCTTCTATAGTTCCACTTTGTTTGGGCTATTTTTTGGAGCGGAGAGAGTCCACGGATGGCTGAAATACGAGACTGTGTACAAGATACACTAGAGATCAATCAGCGGCTGTTTTCTGGAACTCCAGGCTAGCATCAAAAACTACACAAACTGTCTGAATTCAAATCTATTATTTATGTGTGATTTCGGTTTTTTTATAGTTTCCTGCAGAAAACCCCCATGAGGAATACTGATGAATAGGTCTACAAAAGACAGAGGAACTTGAGGCACAAATGTTTTGACCTTTATCTTTTTAAGGTCATTGCAGTCGAAGTTTTTCAGGCCAGTTCGAAAGGAATGACAGATGAGAATGTGATGACATTTTCTGAAGAGTTTCAACCGCTGTATTAAGAAAAAAAAAATCAAATAACGACAAAGATTTATTGGTCCCATGCCTGCTATTACTATTGTCAAACCCTCAGCCGGAAAAAGGTATGAGAACAAATGTGCTCTTCACATAGGGAGATAAAAACAGTCAACAAAAGCGGCGATTCTTTCCCCGCAAAGGTCAGAGGAGGTTGCCCTAAAACCCCTCCTTCCCAAAAAACTTCTTGAAGACGGACTTATTCTGTGACTTTGGGACGCTGGCAGCACTGCTCTTCTCTGGGAGAACGTTGTCCGGGAGAGGGTCTCTCTTCTGACCAATCAGAGTTGGCGATTCCGCCCTGTTGTCAGGGGGTGTGGTCCCGGAGAGCTGGTCTCCAATGAAAAGAGTCACTGAGTAGCTGGAACCGCCCTCTCGTACCCCGTGTGATAAGTGTGCAGGGGTGATCTTCTGATAGGTGGCTGAAAGAAAAAGGAGGGGCATAAATCAACAATGCATAAAGATGGGCCAAAGATCCTTTGGACTATCCAGATACTCAGCTTCATATTCCTAAGACCAACAGTTCTGTCTTGCTACAGTTGATGCTGAAACATTCCAATTTAATGAAGATCTTTCTCATAGTCTAAGAACAATACTGTTGCAAAGGAAACAACTGTACTGTGATAAAGCACCAGAAAGTCCTTTGCCAAATGGAGCTTCCTGTAGGTATGAAGCAGAGAGGAAGGAAGGATTTGCAGAGTCCATAGAATCTGCCGGAATGGCATTACATAAAGAGCACAGTGCATCATATCGAATGCGTGTGCACTGACTCACACAATGGGGTGCACCACATACAAAAAGGCGTATCGGAATCATCCGCTGAGAGCTCCATAGGAGAGGTGTTGATCAAAGATATGTTTCAGGCTGGGCAGGATTTATGATTGAGTATGGATTTTTTTAAAGGGAAGCCCGCGGAGGAACACACAAACACCCGGCTAATAACAGATAGCATCTTTCCCCCGTGAAAGCGCGCCATTGTTTGGCTCTAATACCGATTTCCCGCCGTACAAGTTCCCGTTAAAGACGAAACTGACCCTTCGACCCGTTAGAAAGATCTAGAACAAAGACAATAAGGATGATATTTCACTACACCTCTGCGCAATGTTTACAAACTGAATATCACAGTAAACAATGTAACAGATAAAGCAGTAAGGGGAGACAGTGTACACAGTATTGGAGGTGAACTTTATTCACTGCACTACCAGCCATTTAATAGATGCTCTTATCCAGAGAGACTTAAATAGCTCCCTTTCATTCTTTTTTATACATGTAATTAATTGAAACAGTTGAATATTTACTAAAGCTATTCAGGTTAAATATCTTGCTCTAGGGTACGATGACAGTGCCCCACCTGGGAATCAAACCTGAAACCCGAGCTCCCTATCCATTAAACCACACTGCTGCCATTCTGTTCATTAGTATAGTAAAGGGCTGAGCAGAGTCTGAACACTGTCAGGCGTGTTTACAGTTTAACTGGATGTTTTGTTTTTATTTAATGGGGAGACTAGTGTGTGTTTGTAGTGCAATAAGGTGAGCAGAGTTTGTCAGTAGTGCAAATTGGGTAAATAGAGTCTGTCTGTAGTATATATTGGGTGAATAGAGTCTGTCTCTAATGTTAATAGGGTGAATAGGGTTTTTCTGTAGTGTAAATGGGGTGAATAGACAGAATATAGTCTGTCTGTGGTTAACAGGGTGAGCAGTAGTGTGTCTGCAGTGTAATACGGTGAGCAGAGTGGTGGTGTAGAGAGCTCACCGGAGGTGAAGGAGTGGGACCGCTGCTTGCTGCTGCCAGGACACTGCTGGTTGTCAGGGAGGCAGGGTTGCACTGGGGGCAGCTGGGAACTGGAGTCCAGGGGGCTGGGAGGTGGGAGCTGTGTCCCTGCTGCACTCTTCCCTACAGAGGAGCAGAAAGTTGGGAAGGTTCAGCCAAATTTCCACCGCAGATCATGTGAATCCCCATTCAAACTGCATGTGGACAGGAGTTATGGAGAATTTGCTATAATTACTGTATTTTTCAGTTACAAATTATGAACAAAATATTTGTTAATATTGATCAACAAAATCAAAATTCACTTTCTGTATGTTGGAAACAACCAAAAAGATATTGACATTGGACTGGTGAAAACTTCTCCTTGTTCAATACCCAAAGGGAAAAAATGGTTTTACTTAAGTAATCATTTTTTAATTAAACAACATTAAATCTCAACTTTTAAGGCAACCACTCGGTAGCCATTCTTGCAGCCACACTGTCCCTAAATTACATGGAATAAACAAAAGGCATTGTTCATGAAAGCACTCTGATTTGTAAATATCATGCAGTAGATTCACGTGCGTGTGAGATGCAGATGGCCCACTGTGGATGTTGCTCTTGGAAGCACATGCTTCGTTTACCTGAATCTGCTGTTAAAGCTGACGAAAGGTCCTCCAGAGTCCCATGATGCCACTGGGTCTCCCTGGGTGTGTCTCCTGCCAGGATGATGAGCTCTTTGGCTCTGGCACAGCATGGTTCGAAGGTGCCTGAGTGAGAGGAAGTGATGTCATCCGCAGTGGCGCACTGGCTTATTGTGCAGGCAGTGCTGAAGGTGGGCTCCCTAGAGGAAAGTAGGCAAGAAAAGAAAAAGGTTGTACGATTGAAAATCAGCTACTGTTTGAACAAAATGGCCTCCTCCAGAATACATTCAAATTCCAGCATGTGTTTACTGAAAATGCTATGGTGTTCTTTTTTGTCACCTTTAAAATCCCATTCCCTTGCCCAAAAAAGACGACTCATCATTAAGAGACAGAACTCTTCTGCCCCCTTGTGGACATAAAATGCACTGCAAGCTTTGCTGTTTTATCTCCAAGCTACAGATGAGCCAGCTAACCTGCTCTCTTTTAATATCCATTGATTTCCAAATCCATATACATAGATTTAATCTCTTGCTTTACTTGACCAATGGCCCAAGCACAGCTATTCGCATATCTTTTTTTTAAATCGGTATCAAATAAACAGACCAAATACCCATAAAACAAATAACAACAGAAGCACGGAAAATAAAGTCTGTCATTGCCTGGGTCTTAAATTCCATGAGTATCTGTACGTTTTAGTAGTGTGGCCTCATATGCCCTTTGTAGCTCGGCAGGGCGAAAGGAGAAGATAAACAATGTTTGTGAGATGTGGCACAGAGGCGGGTGATATTTACGGTGAGTCACAGGGGAGAGATGAGGGCCGTGTAAGGGCAAGGGGAGAGAGTGTGTGAGTGGGAATGGCATAGAGGGTGGAGGGAGGATGTGTGTGTGTGTGTGTGTGTGTGTGTGTGTGTGTGTGTGTGTGTGTGTGTGTGTGTGTGTGTGTGTGTGTGTGCGTGTGACTGGCATTAAGAGTGGAGGGTGTATGTGTGTGTGTGTGAGTGGAAATGGCATTAAGAGTGGAGGGTGTATGTGTGTGTGTGTGTGTGTGTGTGTGTGTGTGTGTGTGTGTGACTGGCATTAAGAGTGGAGTATGTGTGTGTGTGTGTGTGTGTGTGTGTGGAAATGGCATTAAGAGAGGAGGGTGTGTGTGTGTGTGTGTGTGAGAGAGAATGACATTAAGTGTGGGAGTGTGTGTAGGTGTGTGTGTGAGAATGACATTCAGTGTGGAGTGTGTGTGTGTGTGTGAGAATGACATTCAGTGTGGAGTGTGTGTGTGTGTGTGTGTGTGTGTGTGTGTGTGTGTGAATGACATTAAGTGTGGAGTGTGTGTGTGTGTGTGTGTGTGTGTGTGTGTGAGAGAGAGAATGTCAATAAGGGTGGAATGTGTGTGTGTGAGAATGACATCAAGGGTGGTGTGTGTGTGTGTGTGTGTGTGTGTGTGTGCGTGTGTGAGCGAATGTCAATAAGGGTGGAGTGTGTGTGTGTGAGAATGACATTAAGGGTGGTGTGTGTGTGTGTGTGTGTGTGTGGTGTGTGTGTGTGTGTGTGTGTGTGTGTGTGTGTGTGTGTGTGTGTGTGTGAGAGAATGACATAAAGAGTGGAGGGAGTATGTATGTATGCGGGTGTATGTGTGTGTGTGTGAGAGCAGGAATGACATTAAGAAAGGAGGGTGTGTGTGTCTGTGTTTGTGTGTCATTAAAGTTAAGGATGTATGGACGGTATACAGCACTTACATGGAGAGGGTTCCAGACAACTGCACAGAGGACTCCATCTGACTTACACCTGTGGATACAGCACACACACACACACACACACACACGCACGCATCAGCACCTTCAAAGACTCATTTTCCTATTCCATCCATGGCCAGTCATAGACCAAGGTATCACCACAAAGCGCATATTGCCGGTTGTCAGTAACTGCACTGCTGTATCTGGACGAGGCTCAGAAATCCGTACCTGCGTTAGCCTGGATCTTTCAGCATCCACTCCTCCATCAGAGAGCAGGAGGAAGCACAGAGCAGGTGCTCAGATCCATCCTGCAGTCTGCAAGAACAGGCCCAAAACAGAGGGAGTGACCATGGCAACAGAACAGCTACATGGATACAGTTCAAAAGCTTAAAATTGTAGGATTCCATCTACAGATAATTTAAATTTGAGATCCCCTTTCATAGCAGTGTTTGTATATTGCGTATAGTGTATTGTATTGATATTACTTTTAGCATGTTTTATAATACAATTTAAAGTGTTTAATCTTCTATCTGTAGTAAAATACACAAAAAATAAAAGCATTTCCTCAACATTTTTGACAACAAAGCCAGATAGAACCCTATAATTCTAACGTCTCAAATAATAATACACACGCAAAAATCAAAACATACTCAGTAATTGCTGTGGTTATACAGGGTAGTTGTTAGTGAAAATTTCATGCTAATAAAAAGGCTCCCGTTCTACTCCGGAGCATGGGGGTCGACCTGGACCGCTCCAGGAAAATGTCAGGCTGTGTGTCTGCATGCTGTAAAAAGTCAGTCCAATCACCAGTGCTCGGAGAAAAGCAGTCTTTAAAGGCTTATTTGACTCATCCTTATGTATTTCAGATATATTTCACATCCTGTACTTTTGAAGTGATGTTACGCAATGAATCAAGTCAGAAACTTGACATGTCAGTGAATGTATGAGTATTTTGGACACAAAAGTCAAAGATTTCTCCTCCTAAAAGACTTCCTCCTAATACGATTGCCTGTTTGCTGTAATATTCTTGCATATATTACAGATGTGATGTATAGATCCTGTTTGTAAAGTTACTGAGCCACTTACTGAGGAAAAATGTTACTTTTCCACCTAGTTCTGTGAAAACCTGTATCACCACTCTACTTCTGTTTTATGAGAATTTTTATAAATCAAATTAGGAAGTTAGCTTGGCTGGAGTAAGGGTTAAAGTTAATATACAATGAAGTTTAAAGACAAGTGTAGCCACTGGAATAGATTGTTTTTATCCTCCAACAAATGGGTCTTAAATCTAGGGATGTCGCACACGGCAGGGTGGGGTTTTGGGTGCTTACCGGAGGCTGAAACAGCAGGGTCTCACACCGCACTCCAGAGCAGAACCGCACTGAGCTCCAGTCAGGTCCAGAGTCAACCCCGACTCCAAACTCTGGGCAGGACACAGCACAGAGAAATCTCAATTACACATTTAGTAAGACTGTATAATATCTCCATTTTCCACACAAAATAATACCTATCATGACACATGGGCCACGATACCAAATAACTGGAGTTTTAACTTAACAAGCACGATAAACATGCTCTTCTTAAAGTTACATAAATAAACGCAAGACCCTCCGTGCCTCGTCTATGGGAAACTGTAGCACGTAAATTAAGCGACAGCCCGAACTCTTCCAAGAATATTGGGGCTGTTGGGGATTTCCAATTTTAGGATGCGCGATGATGTCATGATGAGAATCTTCCCCAAACAGTTTTATGACCGTTCCAACCGAGTCACAGGAAAAAGTCCCAGGCATGGTGCGTACAAACAGCATCCTCTTAGTCACAAAATAAAATAGAGGAGCGTTGCAAAAATATTCAGCTCTATAAATGGAAAAGCTGTAAGCTGTATACTGTATATCGTGCTGGATAAGGGCGTCTGTGAAAATGCCTGAATGAATAATGCTATTTACTCGAATGCACCCCCCCATTCACAGTGCTTTGGGTATCGATGTGGGCTGTGCCACCCCCTCCCCCCTCCCCCCCCCCCCATTCACAGTGCTTTGGGTATCGGTATGGGCTGTGTCACCCCCTCCCCTCCCCCTTCCCCCCTCCCCCATTCACAGTGCTTTGGGTATCGGTGTGGGCCGTGTCACCTTCAGAGCCTCCTCCCTGTCCTTGCAGAAGCGCAGCGAGCGTTTGAACAGGAGCGCGTAGCTGCTGAGCCAAGCCTGGCAGGGGGTCTGCAGGAACGACACAGTGTTAGTGACATACAAGAAGAACCTGCAGCTTGTTACACATGTGCTAGCCCCTTACATACGCTGTGGCCCAGCTGTGTCAAACTCAGCTACACTGAGATGCGGTAGGTATATGCAGTTTTTTTTAAACTGTGGCACCATATCTATTGATGCAGTAGCTAGTACGTTGATTACTGTGCACCAACCCAATTAAAAAACAAACAAACCAACAGACAAATGGGCTGGTTTGCACGTAAGGCATATTTAGCGAGATGAGTAATTTATGATTTGAAAATAACAGCTGTTGCGTGTATACTTTGCATTAACACAGAATTACATGTGTATTGCTAAATGAGTAACTGAACCAAATAAGACAGCGGTAATTGTCTGGGATGAAAACCTGCATACACACAGACCTCCATAGCACCGAGTTTGACACAAGCCTTGTTCATAACCATAGATCTTAGCACAGAGGCGGAGCAATTCCAGTATGGATAGGGTGCATGGATTGTGGTAAGTACCTCTGTACGTCAACACCAGTTTGTGGTTTGGACCAGACTCAGAGATCGTCAGTCATGAGCAAATCAGCTAAAATATCAGATCGTGTAAGCTAATCAGGTCGTTAAGGGCATACGATGGAATACGATCCAGAGACAGGTACAGCTCTTTGCCCACCTTTCACCTGGAATAATTGCATAGTCTGAGTAATACAAAAGTGATCAAATATGGAATATTTCCCAAAACACACACACACATACACACTCACACACGCACACACACACTCACTTTTTCTCTCCCTCCCCGTTCCCTTTCCCCTCCCTCTATCTCTCTTTCTCTCTCACCTTCTTTCCCCTCTCCAGCGTGTGTTTCCTCTCTAGCGTCCCTTCCATTGACTGGAACTCAGGGTCTTTCTCACGCTGTGAAAGGCAGGGGGAAATACACACAGACACACACACACACACACATACACACACTCAGTACTGAGTACATCCGTTCTCCTATTATGCATTGTTATGCACAGTATTCCAACATACCACAAGAATCTACAACTGGGATTTCACAAGTTATCACAATGCACAACTAATGTTAAAGCAGAACCAAACTTGTGGTCAGATTTTATCCAAAACACAGGAACCAGTACTCTGTGCAGCACTGATAAACTGATACAGAGTGGATATTATCATCATATGACGTTGCACCAAGCGAACACAGTGAAATATGCATCTTAAATGAAAACAGATAAACAGTACTTTCCAAATAGTTCACAATTTGTCAATCAGTAAACCATAATAGCAGTAGTAAGACAATGAAAGCATGTATACAGGACATTTAAAAATAAGGTATAGAAATATATAAGGCATTTTACGACACTCTCAAATGACCAAGGCTCTGTTTGTGAATTTACCGTAGAGCTGCAGCGCCCTCTGGTGGCGGCTGTGAGCCCCTGCTGCCGTATGTCACTGCTGGATCTCTGCGAGCTCATTGGCTGCTGGCCCGTCTCCTCTGTCCCCATGCAAGCTGGCATCACGCTCACCGACGGGGCCTGCGGAGTGTCCAGGCATTTCAGTTCATCGCTACACCATATGCAGCCCTCTTCCTCATCGATATGAGGATGGAACATCTGCTCACCGTCACAATTAAGATAGATCTGGTTTTTGCATGATAACAGAATATTCTTAAAAGATGCAGTGGTTCAGAGAAGTTATTCATGCTTTATGGATTGCAGAGAGGTGGAAAATTAAAAAGCAAAACAACATTGATATAATTGTTGATATCTTTGCGTTTAAAAACCCAAATTCATTTATTATAAAATTGGAATCTGTTCACACCAAACACAATCTGATGAGTACAGATAATATAACTGTCTCAAGATCTAGTTCTACATAGAAATAGAATAACTAGATGGAAAAAATGCCCCTCATTTGTTCAGTAACTTAATGAACAGAATATCTATGTCACATCTGTGGCATATGCCAGAACCTACCACATGGCACATGGGAAATCATTTTAGGATGAAATTAGAAAATGGACTTTTAGGGCCAAAACACTCATACTTTCACTGACGTCAATTTTGTGACTTGAATCATTTGTGGAGCTACATTTTTCAAGCCACAAGATGTGTTATATAGCTGAAAAGCGTCAATGATGACTCAAGCGGGCCTTTAAGGTTTAGAAGAAAAAACGCGAAAGCGAGTTGAGGCTGGTGTTCACAGGAAAGTACCGCCTCACCTTGGGGCAGGCCTCGGGCTCCGTCTCCCTCCCCACCTGCCTCCCTCTGCGGTGAGGGGAGTGTCTTTGTGGCTGCGTTGGCTCGGGTGCTGTTGCTGGGTCTGGGGCCATCTGGACTTCCGGAGCTTTCTGTCTTCCAGGCTGCTCTGGGGGGCTCCGCAGAGAACCGTACCCCAGCAAGGCCTGGATGGAGGCGGGGAGCGGAAACTCGGCCACCAGGAGGTTAGAGGAGGAGGCGGAGGTGGAAGTGGAGGGGACCTCCAGGGTCCTATAGAGCACATTCCGGCTCTGAGCGGGGGTTGGGTTGGGCGATGTTTCTGTTGTGGGCGTGGTCCCTGGCTCAGGCTCGCTCTGATTGGTCAAGCATGCTTCGCTGGCACTGGCGCTCTGCTCGTAGCCATTGGTCTGGTTCCAAATGTCCTCCAGCTCCTCCTCTTCCTCCTCGAACTGCCGGTGGTCAGGCCGCACTGTTTCTGCTGTCGCTGTGGCCGTGGTTACCCCCGCTGTTTCTGCGGTGATACTGTTGCGGGGAGTAGGTGGGGCTTCCACCCTCTCCAGAGACAGGACCCTTCCCACAGTCTTCCGGGGGGCATCCGGAAACACCCCCTCCCCTCTTCTAGTGCAGCAGAGCTTAGCACCTCCAACTGCACCCACTGAACCCTTCTGACCAATCATGTGGCCAGCAGGGGCCGTGACTGAGCAAGGGGTTGCATTCTGATTGGCTGTTGGTTGGTCTCTCTTGTGAATCTGGCTCTTGATTGGAGGGCGGAATATGTGGCCGCTCAGCTGGTGGATTTTGGTGTGGACGCTCGGGCAGATGTGATCGGTGGAGCCATGGCCACAGACGGCCGGTTTGCTTTGCCGCGGCTCTACGAGTGGGCTCGTCTTTCGGCTGCCCTCAGGCCCATGCCCACAGGGGCTCAAGGTGGCGGTTGATTGGTCCCTCACATCCTCACGCACCCCTGAGTGACACCTCACTTGTACATCTGAGGGCCCTTCACTCGGTAGCGTACGGTCAAGGTCCCGGGGGGGATCCTTTCTGTTGGCTGGAACCAGACAGTCTGTCCGGATTGTTGTTTGCCCCTGGGGACTGTGATTGGGTGCTTCTCTGCTTTGAGTTGGTAATGAGCATGTCTGATTAGAGGGGCTCGAGGCTTGGGCTTGGCCTTGGTCTTTGCGTGTGCACTGCACGATAGTTCCGGGGAGGTTTGGCCTAGCTGGCTCTGCTGGGCTCGTAGTGATGACATCAGCGGATCCTGGAGGGCTGATGGTGATGACATCATGGATGCTGGGGATGAGACTGAGGTCTTTGGGCAGGTCAAAGGTCAGCACAGACCCCAGGGACAGGTGTCTACAGTGCTGCTTGGCATGCTTGGTTGGGGTCTCTCCGCTCGAACCTGAGCCTCCCGGCAAAGCGGACAGGGAGAACCTGAGTTCATTAGCACACTCTGCTCTGGCGCCCTCTGCTGGTGGTTCTCTAACAGGGTGTGGAGGCCCTGCAGGTATCAAAACTGTAGGCGGAGTCCCTCTCTTCCTCTCTTTCAGCGGCCAGGTGTTCGTGCCACGGGCGACCGGATTATGGGAGGGGGAGCGCCCTTCCTGCCGCCCTAATCCCACAATCCTCTGGGCCGCGCATCTCTTCCTGGTCTTACTGCGGCCCTTCTGGCTGCTGTGGGTGGAGCTGGGGATGGAGCTGAATGTCATAATGGAGGTGGAGCCAACTGTGGGAATTGGGTTGGCGCTGAAGCTCATACTTGGGACGGAGCCAAAGGCTGAAACGGGGGCGGTGCTGAAGGTAGAACTGTGGGTGGAGCCAATAGTGGAAGTGGTGGCAGAACTGAAGGTGGAACTCGGGGCGGAGCTGATGATGGAACTGAGGGCGGAGCTAACTGTTGAGTTGGGGGTTGACCCACTCCTTGGCAAGGTGTGGAAGGAGATGCTGCTGATTTGGGATACAGAAGGGGAGGTGGGGGAGGTGGATTGGGGAGCTGTCTGGGCTTCACTGGGAAGGCCAGGAGGTGAACTGCTCTCCTCCAAAGGTGCCATGGCTTTGTGGTTGTCCTTAACGTGCAAGAACGTACTCACCTAAAAACATAAATTACAAAAACAGACATTAGCAACAGGCTTTTACTGACAAAATACAATTCAAACAATTGTTTATGAGGCATCCAAACATCTACATATTTAGGAGACTTGTAGTATATAAGGAGATAAAAAGAAATGTTGCCCGCTTCCACAAGTACTTCTTAACTTATACTTTAAATCCAAACCCTTTTCCGAGGAAAACCCACAAACTAAGCATACCGTACCTTGTCCCGCTGTTTGAACGACTGTTTGAGACATTTAATGTCTAAGGCTAAGACAAAATGCTACTGAACAGACTGAGAAAGAGTTAGTCTCTCTTCAACCTCAGTGAAAAGTCGGGTGGTCCTCGCAGCTAATATGAAAAGCGTTGCTGAAAGTTTGGAAATATCTCCATGTTTATGGTTGAAAAGCCACAGGGATATAAAGCAATCCATTCCTATTTTTACAGGGAGAACAAGACCACTTGTCTTTCACTTGTAACTTGTAATTAAATCAAACATTAATTAAAGAAAAGAAACAGAACCCCACTCCATAATTCCTCTTGCTTGGGTTTCATTCTGCGAATCAGCTTAGAGAAAGAGTACAAAATGTATAAACTGGGAATGTCGCTACCAAAGTCAGACCTCTTTTTCACCACTTTACGGTACATCAACTTGTATATTCCTTAGCAGTAAATATTCAGCACGTGAACACAAATTGCCTTATTAAGAAACAACAACAGCAAAAAGGAGTCAAGAGTACAGTTGGAACCAGGTACTGCTGTTCTCATAAACGCACCAAAAAGAAGTTTAAAAAAAAGAAAAAACATGATCAAAAACACATGGGCGTCAAAGCGCGTTTGTACACAGCTGCAATGGCTTGACCTCCGACCCGATGACTAATCCAATGTTGCCACATTCATAAATCATACGCGGCGGTCTGGGGGCCCTTTCTGGAAGTTCACGCCGCATTCTTCCTGTAACGATCACGCACAGGGCCGTGGGGGCCAAGCCCCGCCCTGCCCAGCAGGCCGTTCAAAGCAAGGTGGGGGGGGGAACGGGGTGGTGGGGGGCTTCATGGGAAACCGGAGCGATGAGGTCACGCAGCCCTTCGGCTCTGACATGCGGACGTGCGGTGACACGCCGTCAAAGGAAAACGCTGCTGAAAAAAGGATGACATCAGCGCGCGGGTTACATAAGAGAGGGGCCCTCGGACAACGGACCCGTCAGCTTCAGCCAGCGCTCCGCCCTGCTTGTATTCGCCCTCGTCCTTGAAAACACAACCCTCCCCCTCCAAAAAACAAAAGCAGCCCCGCCAGGAAGACCTGATCCCGACATGTATTGCCTGAAGTTTGTATTGTGTCTGTATCTGTTGCTATGCAATATTACACTGCTTTGTCCTTTTTTTTTTACATTCCTTTCCCCCCTTTTCCATCCAGTTGGAGCCCTTAATTGTGCACACAAGGTAGAGCCTCCACTTTCAATTAGGGAGAGAGCAGACAAGCACGCACGCTCTTTCAAGACAAGTAACGTCAACTGTCGCTTCTTTTCGACACTGAGCTTGTGCAGACATGAGTCCGGCAAAGGCATTTGTTGTGCAGATTTGCAGAGGCCTGACTGACCAGCAGGGGTCACTGTTGATCAATAGATACATACATCCCTACCAACCGAATCCCTCCCTCCCATCTGTGACATGATGCAAGCCATCAAACATACCTTTATGACAGAGAAAACAAATGATACATTATGTAATTGTATGCATTTTAACAAACAGATATACTGGCTGCATTTAGATTTTTGACTGCAGCACTGTATTCTAGAACGAGGGGCTGGATGTGCAATATAAATAGTCATTCAAAAAAAGAAAACCCAACATTCATTCATCTCTTTAATGTCACGACTCCAAAAAACACAGCAAACATGTTATCACCACCCTTACAACCATATACAAATCCACTGTGTTTTAGTAAACAATCCCAGGCGCGGAGAGCAGAACTTTATTTCTTTTGGCTTTGTCCCGCGGCCGTCTTACCTAATACGGCCATGTGCCCTGCCAGGTCAGTTGTATCATGGAAGCTAAGACGAGGGCTTTGAAAAGTGCAGTTTCTTCCCCCCATCGTCTTTCCATTACAGACCTCGAAACCTGCCTGAAATCCCTCTTTGTTGAATTTAATTTCCCCTCCAAGTGTCTGTTGACCACACCACACCGTTAGCATTTCTTCCGTCTTACTCAGCCGAGCCAGGATCCCTTTATGCGCTAAGGCTCTTTAGCGGTTCAGCCTCTTTCGCTCTAAGACTGATGTCAACACAAGGGGGAAAAAATAAAGTTATGTTATAACGACGCTTTGGGGGGGAGGTGAGTTTATAAAGGGGCATTTTCCGATAAGTTTACTGCATTAACCCTTTGCCTAAAAAAGGTAATCAAAATAAAGCAATGTTAAGAAAACAGCAGAACAGTGGTAGACCGTAAAGTCCGTTTCGCGGTCTGAAACGTTAAGTGCCTGTTTATTGGAACGGGGTTAAAGTGCAAAGCTGAAACGCGAGGCCTGATGTCTCTTCGCTGATCGGCGGATGTTTTCTCCGTTTAATGTGACAGTTTGGGGGTGTTGAATCTGAACAGGGAAGCACGGAATAATGTTAAATTGCAGATGTGACGTGTGAGGAGATTTCATAAGGCTTGCAGATTCAGCCCTGAGGGAGTCTACCATCTGGGTTTGTAATTTGGAGTTTGTGAGGGTGGGGGGGGGGGGCCTGCTTTAATTTGGCCCTAAAACAACATTATTTCATTTCAATGAGTCTCAGACCCAGGTGGGTGGAGGAATGTTTTCTGCAGCACAGAGAGAAAAAGAGAACGAGAGGATGGATGGAGCAGCTTACACGTGGATGCTGTAAGAGATGTGGCCCTCTGATTAGCCCCCACCAGTTTAACTGGCCCTGCAACTTGCTCGCTCCTCATCTCCAGGTGTTGTGAGATCAGCGTCTTGACACAAAATGGCCGCCGAGCATCATCTTAGCATATTGCCCCTTGCGCATAGCACATAAGGACAATGGCCAAGGGAAATGTTCATCTTCAGTATAAATTGGTTTGAGGTCTTAGGATAAAAAGCCCTATATGAATGTTATATGGAAATAATTTATGATTAGTGTTACTATTATTATCGATGGTGAAGATGACATGGTGGAGTTGCCCTCCATGTTACCATGGCCCCCATGTTCAGACTGAGCATGCTCAGATGCAATGGTGGCGCCACACCTTTCTTTACCTCCTCCACACTCACTCTCCAGTGATCCCTCACTTTTGGTTTAAATTACCCAAAAGCCCCTGGCAGCATGGCCAAAAAACTTTTAACAAGCACGAGAGCGAGAAAGAGAGAGAGAAAGGCTGAGTGGGATGGGGGGAGAGAAGGAGAGAGGGAGAAAAGAGGAGAGGCGATGAGGGAGGGATGGGGGGGAGATGGAGGGAGGGAGAGAGGGAACGGTGAAAAGACGTCAGTCATGTCATCGATAGATTGATATCGGAGCTCTCACATTTTTTTTTTTTAACAGCCGTCTCAGATTCTACGATGACAGCTGTGCACAGATGTGCCCGTTCTCTTTAGCTTAATGAAAACAGGCCCGCCTGGCGCTTAAAATGGAAATTAAGGTGGAACACGAGCAAGCTCCAGGCTTCTCAGGGAAAACCCCGCGGCACCCTCGCTGGCTCCGACGCCTTGGCCAGTGTCAAACGCAGGGTGTAGACTTATGGAGCTCTGTCTGCGGATTTATAGTTTTCAACCCCATTTCACAGCGCTGTTTTTATTGTATTTATGTTAGTTTTAATTTTAGCAGGCTTAAAATGCGTTAAAATCTAAATGCTTCTAAACAGTCATTTCATTGGTTTGATCTTCTGTACTCAAAGAAAACATACGGACAAAGATTCCTACGTTAATTACAAATTTTTTGACAAAAATATCAGATGGTTGCAGAAATCTTTCAATTTACAAAGTGGGCCGTTCTTGACTCGCTGGAAATTTTGATTACATTTTAATGCCATGATTCATTCAAAACGTGTTCGTTATTTTCACCAGAATTTTTCTAAATATTTACAACGTTCATAAATCAGGGAAAACCCACAAATCTAAGAGCTGTCAATATCAATTCCAGTGAGAAGCAGGGGTGTTTGTAGCGTTTGGTGGCGTGATTGCAGTGTTTAAGGGTGCACCTACCCTGTGCACGGGTTCAGGGGGCTCAGTCTTCTCCCCCGGGTCCTGCACTTGCAGCAGGCTGTCCCCGCCACTCCCAAAACTCAGGATGAGGTTCACGGTGCCCCCCAGTGACGGGGCACCCGACTCCTTCAGCACCAGGAATGGCGGCTCCATGGAATCGGAGGGTCCGCCGGGCCCCGATTCGCTATCCGCTGGCCCCGGCCCCTCCGTCAGCTCCCCGCCCCGCACGTCGTCCTGACGACCAGGCCTCGTTGTCGGCTTTTCGTGCGGCGGCCGCTGTTCTTGTCCAGGCACCGATCCTTCTTTAGGCTGCGGGCATGCTGACCGTGGAGAGCCGCTCTGCGCAGGGAACAAAGAGCGATCCGGGTGATACTGCAGGCTGAGCTCTATCAGCAGAACAAGGGCTTTACAGATGGAGATTACTTGGAGCGTTGCAAAAGAGATATTCATCGCTTTGGGACTTTCCTGGTAAAGCATAAGATAAATAAGTAGAACTGAAAGTAAAGACTTAAAGGAAAATTCCCCCCTGATATCTGGATGTATTGTTTTACAAAGAGAGCTGTCCTTAAAATGCTTGCCAGGTCATGTGCTAGAGGCAGAGACCCTTTGTGCATTCAAGTCTTAGCCTTATCCAGGCTAATTCCAGGCTAAAACGTTGGAAAATTGTGAATCTAGTTGAGCTAAATGGCCTGTTCTTTTCATTATGTGTTATTATATGCTTATGTTCTGAGTATTCTGGTTCTTATTCTACATCTTTGTATTTCCAGTCTGACCAGGCTGCTCATAACCTTACAGTACTATGAGTCTGACCAGGCTGCTCATAACCTTACAGTACTATGAGTCTGACCAGGCTGCTCATAACCTTACAGTACTATGAGTCTGACCAGGCTGCTCATAACCTTACAGTACTATGAGTCTGACCAGGCTGCTCATAACCCTACAGTACTATGAGTCTGACCAGGCTGCTCATAACCTTACAGCACTATGAGTCCGACCAGGCTGCTCATAACCTTACAGTACTATGAGCCTGACCAGGCTGCTCATAACCTTACAGTACTATGAGTCTGACCAGGCTGCTCATAACCTTACAGTACTATGAGTCTGACCAGGCTGCTCATAACCCTACAGTACTATGAGTCTGACCAGGCTGCTCATAACCTTACAGGACTATGAGTCTGACCAGTTTGACACTTCAGATGTGAGAAAAGCTTACCCTAACACCACAGATGTGCATTACCAATAAACTAGGGGTACATTACTTCTTCAGAGTAATCACAGCCTCCTGTGACTCAAGCCAATTCAGCCATTGACCTATGACATAAAGCTAGGTAGAACCAGAACTAGAAGCAGAGAGTACCTTTACTGTGACAGATTGATATTTTCTTACCCGTTGTGGTGTTGCCATGGGAACTACAGCCTCTGAAGAGATGACGTCACCCTCGGGCCCCAGTTTCCTCTTTCCACGGCTCCTCTGGTGTTTCTGAGCCCTCCAGTGCACCAGGATCCATCCCAGCATGCTCTGCAGCTCCTCTGTTCTCTCCCTGATCTTCAGACCAAAAAAAAAACATTCTTTACACTCAAATAAAATTATGCTTCAGTGTATAATCTTTTCTCATTGAATTACATATGCCCTTAAAGAGAATAAGTGTGCTTGACTGAATCTCGCCCATGGTTTTTTTGGGTCCTTATTTAAACTTGTTGATCACATGACTCACCAGTTCTGTTAAGTGATGCTCCTCCTCCATCAGCTTCTGTCCTGCAGCGGCCAGGCCATCAAACTCCTCAAACTTCTTCTCTATTCTCAGGTCCAGTTCTGAGGCCACTGGTGCCTCGTTGCCCTTCCCACGATGCATTGCACTCTCAGAGAAGATACACGCTCGGGTGTCCTCCGTCCATGAGCTATGAGGAGGACAGATTGGAGAGAGAGAAGGGCTAATTTAGCTGTGTTATTAATTGGTCATTAGGAGCTGAGAAACGTGTACAGTGTGGCCCACTAAGACCTCAGCTCTTAGAGTATTTGGAAAAAAAGAGCTACAGTTTGTGAGGCTAGTATCTTCCAACATGATTGGCTCTTCTCAATTTGTGAGACTAGTATCTTCCAACATGATTGGCTCTTGCAGGTTATAATTTGTGAGACTAGTATCTTCCAACATGATTGGCTCTTGCAGGTCTCAGTTTGTGAGACTAGTATCTTCCAATATGATTGGCTCTTGCAGGTTATAATTTGTGAGACTAGTATCTACCAGTATGATCGGCTCTTGCTCACGCTAAGCTTGACAAGCGAGTCAAATAATTACAACATATTTCTTCAGATGGAAAACACCCAAGAAACAGCTGCAAAAAAAAGCCATGAAAACTTAAAGCCCGAATGTTGCAGATGAACAAACAAACACACGCAACTTCTTCATGCCCCTTTACAGCGCGTGGAAAAAAATACACAGCGATACAATGGCGGATCCAATTCTCTTTGTAATACAGAAGTTATGAGCTCCTTAAAGCGTATCACGTTCTTTAGGATTATCAGAACCAGATTTACAGTGGAGATGACATCACTGCGAGGCGCACATGTTTGATGGGGTACAAGCCAGACCTGCTTCAAACACTTTATATGCGATACTTTAACCCTTTTCACACCTACAAAACCCCTACAGATCAATGACACAGCTTCAATACTCAGACCTAAATACTTTCATGTATGTTTCAGTCTGGAACAGATTGTTTTTGAAAATTTGCATGGATCTGCAAGAGCATTTTCAAATGTCAAAAGGGTTTAACTCTGGATTCATGACAACCCTTTTCACAAAAGTTTGTAACACTTTTGAACAAAAAAAGTTTGGAAGACATCCTTGAGCGTTGTTTGTGCTTTTGTATTGTTTTGGGTTCATGTAGTCAGCTAAAAGTTGTTAGACAGACGACAGCTGCCCTCCGGCTGTGTTACCCACTGTGATGTTATGTATGCATTTTGGCGGATTTATTGATAGCCAACTTACTGATTGATAGTTAGCTTGTTGTGACACACATCAGGTCTGAACCTCTCACTTTCACACACGCACACACACACACACACACACAGAGAGAGAGAGGTACCAGACTCTCACATTTAAATGAAAGCGATGGTTTTGATGGAGACATCGTGTTCATTCCATGACTATGAGGCACAATGTTGAGTAAGACAGATATAGCTCATTCTTGCCTTTGACTCCCAGCCTCAACGAATAGTATGACCAGACTGGGCTTGCTGAAACCTGATAGTTATTTAGAGATTCCCTTTACTTCTGTCACTTTAAGCTCACATTCGACCCATGCCTGGTGAGAACATGGGGACTCACATCATGGCCAGGTAGTTCCTGAAGAAATCCTGCAGCCGCACAAACTGCTGCAGGCGGCCGCGGTTCTCTGCCAGGCTCCGGCCGAGCTCCTCCCAGGCCTGCAGGGTGGCCTGGACCTCCTCCCCCAGGACGGGCCACCTCCCCGGGCAGAGGGACTCCAGGCGAGCCCCCTGCTTCTCGATCTCTGCCACCTCGTCCTTCAGGAGCTCATACTCCACCTGAGGAGGTACCAGACATGACTTCTGGTATGTGTTCTTTTCATTTTCAAACAGAACAACATACATCCTTATTTAGACTAAAATCACTTTAAAATAAGTTTAATCGTTGATAGCACGGCTGAGACCCAATACAGCGGAGGTAGTTTGTATAAGGGCATAAAGCAATTTAATCACAAACTTCACTTTACACCATGTAGCATATTACTTTGAGTATTTGCTTTTTTTTAGTAGAGATAAGGAAACACATTCTTCCATGTGTTCTTTTCATTCACAGTAGAATAGCCCAAGTTCTTAAAAACATTAAAATCGTATTTGATTGAACTGTACGTGCCTTTACAGACACTACGGTTTCAACCGACATTTGTCCTTAACTTTTACTTACAGTGGAATAAAAGTGTTATGTTTTTTCTCTACAAGAACAGGCTGGCATGGTAACTTTCATGATTGCTGAATTCGACAAACTGTCGGTGAATATAAAATTGAACACTAGTATTTAATTGTGAGCCATAGCAAAGGACAAATGTTGATTGACTCCTCGCTTAGGTGTGTTTGATTGGGTACCGACTGATACCTTACGTCAGCATATTTTCTCTAGGTTTTGTTCCCACACTGGTGGCCCCCTCACTCACTGTACATGGGGCCTGCACTAATAAGATGGCGGCGAGTGCTCGCAACCTTGGAGATTTACCGGTCCGTTTCCGCTAAAGGGAACCAGATGCTACGCAGCACGTACTGCCAGGGCCCCCATTGTTTGCCTTTATGGTGGGTACTGAGGAACGGTAATTAATGACGCTAGCCTTAGCGGAGGAGTCGCGCTCCGCAGAGCCTCCTCAAGCTGCCGTCAGGCATGTGGAAGGCCTGTCCTGTGACCGTGCTGCTATTTCGGTATGACAGATTAGGTCATTTCTGTTCTTTCATGCTATCATATCCAGACAGCTGTGCGTGCGTGTGTGCATGTGATCCACGGAACATGGGCCCAAACATGACTCATACGGACTCACCCCCACCCCTCCCTCCCCCCGGTCCATCCACTCTCTCCACACGGACAGTGTGTTAACCCCCATGTTGCACACGCACTCATAAACACAAATTTACAAATCTACATGCACACCAAAAAAAAACACACATGCAGTGCATGTACATACTGAGCAATATGACCAGTGTTGATTTAACACTAACAGTGTACATATGAGTCCAGATATTCTCATATGTACACTGTTAGTGTAAAATTATCACCAGAAATTTTGCTGTGTATACATACATAAATGTCCAGTACATGAAAACACACACACATACATGTATGCATACACATGCAGTGTACACTCACACACATAAACTCACATACACACCCATAAACACACATTCAGATAATCACATACAAATACACCCTCACACATTCACACACGCACACACACACCCTCAGAAACACAATGAACTCCTCAGAGGATAATAAAAACATGCCCTTTTCTGTGTGTGGGATCATATTTGCACAGATTACATCATTAAATATCCATAAACAAAACAGGGACCGCTGGGGTCCCACTGGTTGTTAGAACCTTGGGCACAACAGGAAGCGGGCCGGGCCAGAGAACATTCTCTGTCTGTCGGGGGAAAAGGAAGTCTGCGCAGGCGACGGGGGGCTGGTAGTACTTAGAGCGAGAGCTGCAGTGCCACATTTCCGTTATATTCAACTACTGGGAGGATAGATTACAGTTCAATATGTGTGCGTTCACCTACCTATTCATGCTTAAGTCAATATTTCCATGTCAGTCTATATATTTACAGGCATCAGCCAGTCAGTCTATCTGTACATATATCTATGGTATATTTATCTATTCATGCAATTCCTAATATCCAAGTAAATAAACAGTTTTCACTGTTTTGTGTTTTTGCTACATACTGAAATTTTATCTTACAGCAAGAAAACCTTCAATTTTGTATGGAGCATTTTAATTGGACTTTCAGAGTACAACTGGAATTAATGAATCACAAGGTTACATATTAACTGAGGTCCTGTCAAAGTGTCACACTTGTGTCTCTGTGTATTTGAAACATGGACTTCAAGTCCCAGCATGCTGCGCTGCAGGTCAGAGGTCACTCACCTCCATCTCGTCCTGCTGCTCCTGCAGGCCCTGCAGGCCGCTGCGGTCGGGCTCGCACTTCACCGCCATGTCCGTCTCCATGTCCATGATGTCCATGCTGAGCTCGGCGCTGAGGGACAGGCTGTGGTTGACCCGCATCGTCAGGCCCGAACACTGCGGAGAGAACCAGCTCAGCTACTCCACCTGTCCTCCATTCAGCAGCCGTTCGATGCTTTTTTTTTTTCAAATGTACGCCTATTGAACCCAATCCAATCTAGTCCAGTTCAATTCAGCTCAGTTAATTTCAATTCAGTTCAACTCATATCAGGTCAATTCAATTGTGTTTTATTGGCAGGAAAAGCAAGGCAGTATTGCCAAAGCAAATATAAAACCTGCGAAGCTTGACATAAAATAAAGAACCACGAACAAGTTGTCTGGGTTCTGTTTTGCATTTACATTACATTTTAACACTTAGCAGACGCTCTTATACACAGCGACTTAGAAGAAGTGCTTGCATAATAGGCAGTGAACAAAGATGATAAATTGCTAATTGATAGCTTAGCCACCAACAGTAAACATCTACATCATAGATATATAGCAGAGGAAAGTGCAAGAGGAAAGCAGGGCAAGAGAGACTTTGACAGCCCAATTTCTCTAATACCTGTGTTACCGTCTGCTCTGCTCTGTTGAGGTTTCCCCAATGTCCTGACCAAATTCCCAACCTGGCCCTCTAAATCAAGCCATCCAATAAGCCATCTATCCATCTGTCTCAGTAAGAAACTCCTCCAGTTTAGTCGTCTTAATTATTCCCTCCTTCTGACACAAAATGGCTGCCGTGTATCATGCAGGTGTTTATTTCCACACATTGATATTAGCTGAACTGAGCTCTCCCACCCCCGCTCTCTGCAAACTGCTTTGCATTTGTTATTATCTGCCTGAACGGCCTCGTAAGTCGCACTGTACGCGACCATCTGGCAAATGAATAAATGTACACGTAGTAATTACGTTACAGAATAACACACGGCGACTAATTTGATTTGAACCGTTCCGTTCCCCTCAGTTCAATTTAACACAATTACCTCACCGCTCCCCGCGATACAGTATCAACAAAAAAAGACCAAACGTTATTGTCATTTAGCAGCTAATTGGGAGGACTGTATAATTCAGACTGCTAATAACGTTAAACGATGCAACAACAGGGCCTTTACGAGAGAGGCTGAAGCGGTGCGTGCACGATGGAAGTGTAACGCAATTAGCCGTCCGCTGGCAGGCCCTCCCCGGCCCCCCATCCTAGCTAGTGAAGCAACGGTTTATTTTAGATGCATTAAGTAAATTCGCATGAATCATGATCGGGGGGAGTACATGCAGTCCTGCTCCAGATGTTTGCGCAGCTGCTCTGGAGATCCAGCCGCTGGAGGAAGGCCGGGCTGGAGTTTCTGTCAGGCCACCTGTCGCCACTTATTACCCACAATCCTCCAGATCGCACTAAATCTTGTTCTTATTATTACTGTCACTGGACCATTGTTACGGTTACTATGGTCTTTATCTCAATCTCTGACAGAGCGTCTGGAAAGCACGCACTAATTTATTTGTGGTGTGGGCTGCCTGCAAGTCTGTTGTACCCTCAGATTCATAAGGGTGAATCTGATCAGCCAACAGATTAACCCATGTCCACATTGACTATAGGAGAATCATAACAGAATGGCCTTTTCAAAATGGAGTCCCATCTACATAGCACTGTAATTGTACAAAACTAGTAAATGACCATTGGTGTCTTAGCAAGGAACACTCTGCAGCATTATGTCACAATGGAGGCAGTGGTTTGTTAGGCTCAATTACTGAGGTTGGGTTCGTCAGACTGTACAGACTGTCACTAAGTGTAGCTGAGAGCCTGTTGAAGAACCCCCCCGGCTCTGCTCTCTTACCTGGCTAAGTAGCTCTCTGGTCTCCTCATCCTGGGATGGCGAGGTCACCCGGAGCTCCTCTGGGGGCTCCTTGACAATCCCCATGGGAACAACCTCGCCCCTCCTGACCTCTGGAGCATTCCGCAGGGAGGGTTCCGAGATCCGTTCACCTGGGAGAGGCTGATAACACACACATGCATGCATACATAAACACGTGGACGTATGCACACGCAGGCACATACATGTACAAACATGGATAGGCAATCGCACAAAACCAGGTCATTTCAATTGCGTTCCCTCACAACGCCTCTGGAAAGTAAGCTTTTTGTAAGCCCGCCCTGATCAAAGCCAAGAGGGTATTTTAAACCAATCAGATGAGGGCTCGCCTCCCATGTGTCTTTACACTGCGTACAGTCCAATTTAAGAGCCCGTTTGCACTTTGGTCCAATTCCTGTTCGTACAGATTCAGTGGTGAAGGACAATTCATCAGAAATCTGACATACCGAGGGAACCATTTTGTTTTTCCTCGTCACTCCTGTGACCAGCTGCAAGGGGCTATAAATTAGCATAGTTTACTGGTTGGGTCATAACGTTAAATCCCCAAACACTAACTACAATAAATCTGCGAGAAAAGACATTGCCCCAGAGCCTAACAAGTCAAAACTATGTTTTCACATTAGAACCTGTCTTACGCCATTTTAGATATTTAACACAGGCACATCCCATTCATGTACATTATTGGGTCTGTTAAAGTAATGAGTGTTTTAAGTTAGAGGTTTATTACTGATGAAACAGCTCTCCAGAGATAAAACATGTAGTCTCTAATACAAAAGCTACTAAAAGTAATGTTTTCTCATGTTGTGTCATGTAGTGCCTCAACCCACCTGTTCCCAAAGACCCAGCCAGGGCTGTGGTTTAGTTCAATTTAAATCCAATGTTATCTTCAATTGTTCAATTCAATTGTTTAAATGTTCAAGATCACTGACTGAAAAATCACCACATTTCTTAAAATTCATGAATTTGAATTTGAACGGAATGGACTGAGTACCACTATGCTTAGTATTAAGTATTGTATTCTCTGTAATCCAATGTTCATTAGTAGGCTACATGCTTCCAAACACAGCAGTGAGACTGTGCTTGCAAGAGAAAAGTATGCTTCAACTTGTCTACACCAAGAACGTTATTATAGAACTGAAATGTGTGAAGGTCGCTTGTTTTCACTTGAACATATTTTGACTTGAAATGGGATTGATCCCTAACATTGCAATGACCTTGCCCCCTCCCCACCCACCCTGGCCCTGAAGCTCGACTCCCTGGGGTGAATGGGTGAAGTGCCCACCTGCTGAGGGATTTCATCGAGCCCCGCCCTGTCCTGGAACCCTGTCAACGTAGGCGGATCCTGCAGCTCCAGGCTCCGCCCCCTCGGTGCCCTCTTCTTGTGTCGGTGCCTAGGAGACGCCACGACAGCATGACAGAAACAACAGCTCCCGGTTAGTCAGGGGCCTTCCCACGATGCACCGCCCGTTCTGCCAACACTTTCGCCTCATTTCACATCAGATCTGTCAATCATCCCCTCCCTCCCCTCCCTCACAGTCACCGCCCTCTCCAATCACAAACCACAAAGTACAAATTACCATTCCCATTCCCTTACGCGCCTTTGGAAGAATGTACACATAGAAGCTTTGGCTTGTAATTTACTATTTGTGGGTGGTGGTTGTTTTTTTTTTTAAACAGTCTGTTTTCATTTGATTAATGTCTGATAGACTGCCTTTATCTTACGTGAGGTCAACATGCAAAAATAGCTTTTCATGCAGGTATGTATTCTGTCATTCCCATGAAAGGCATGATGGGAAATTCCCCAGGCTCCCAGACAATAACTCAATGCCTATTCATGAGAGTTACGAGGGCATACCAAAAGCTGATGTGGTTCATGTTGCGAGTCTAATGTCAAGAAAATATCTGCCAGCCTGTCTGTGCAAGGGGACAAATTTCTCCTTTGGAAAAACCCCATTTAACATTTTTGCATTTCTGCATTTTCTCAGGTAGCAAAGGTTGTCTTTCACAGAAGCCGTCTTGTGTCTGCAGACCTAGGTGTGGCTAACTAAGTAGCCGACGCCGTATAGTTTCTGCAATGAATCTGACCGACCGAAGTAATTTTATCCACCATACTTAAAAAACCAGGAGACACTATGTTCACTGAGACGCTGAAATGTATCTGTGACTGGAAAAAGCATTTAAAAGCCGTTGTAGACACATTCAACGTTGAGCCAGTTAGCTGGATGTTCTGAAGAAACTGTTTCATGAAATGTTTTCAGGCCTTGATTACTAGACTCTGCAGAATGCAAAGACACTGGTTTCATTCAGAATATAGATTGGAACACATAAAGCCATGCCAGGCCACTGACTCACTGCTTTAATTGCACAAACTCTAAATGACGAAACGTTTTATGAAAACAAACGCGTAATTTTCATGAGTTTTTCCGGAGTCATCCAAACTAATCGTAATATTCATCAGGTCCAAATAAATATTTAAAGATTTTTTTTATTATTTTTATTTTGTCAAGCCACTCTTTGAAAGAACTGTCATTTTTCTCTCCCTCAATTTCTTCTCAAGGAAATGCGTCATGCGCTGTTTGTTCCCGTGGCAACTGTGCAACCAAAACCCCCACAGAGAAATGACTGTGAAACAATACTGAATGAAGGTAAAGCTGTAATGAGATGTTGTGTCAGACAACAACAAGCACAACACACTCTCCAAGCCTGGCAAAAATTCTTGGTGGCTCTCTCAATGTTATGGTTTAGTTTTAGGCTATCTGGTTTTTGTTCATTGTTCAGTGTTACGACTCTGTATTATTCACTTTGTGTTTTGAGTTTGTGTTATCTGCTAAGAGTTATGATTGTCTGTTATCCGGTCAGTATTGTGAGTTAGCGTCATCCGCTTAGAGTTGTGAGTGTTAATTGTTCAGCAATTTAAGTTAGTTTTCTTCGCAGTGTTGTGAGTTAGTGTTATCTATTCAGTGTTATTAGTCAGTGTTATTTGTCCAGTGTTATGAGTTAGTGTTATCTCTATAGTATTATTTTCTAAGTGTTACTGTTATCTGCTGTTATTTTTCCATCCTGGGATGCAGCAGTGGCTATCACACTGTGGGTTGGGCACTGCTGGTGGTATTGTAAGTGGGCTTTAATGGGAATTTGAGAAACAAAATAATCTGTGTATGATAGGCTTCCCTTTGCTATTATCTTCTACTGTTTTACATAGTGTAAAATATTACTGAATGAAACCTGGTCCTAGTCTTTTGTTTAATTGATCGCTTAATTGACAGGTCTTAGGTCCCACCAATGTATTGGATTGTTAGATTGTACTGTTTGATTGGTCAACTGAATGAGTAACAGGTTCTGGCCCCACCCATCAACACTCACTTCTCCTCCCTCTCTTCTTGGGGGCGCACCCCACCCTCCTCCTGTTTCGGGGAAACCCGGAGAGGCCTGTCCCCCTCAAGCAGTTCCACTGCCTCGGGGTCCCCCTCGGGCGGAGGAGACAGCCGACTGGTCACCCCAACCGTCTGCAGCCAGGCCTCGAGTGTGTGCAGGTCCTGAAGCACCCCCATATCCTGCGCAGTGAGAACGACAGCAGGTAAGAGACCATCAAAAGACTGATGCTGAAAATCAGCTTCAGCTATTAATCCATAATAACATCACATAATATACTGCACTTGCATTGTATCAATGTATTTTAAACCTGTCCCTTACAAGTAGTACAACTAATAACTAGGACAAATAAGGACACTTAAATACATTCATGCTTTTAAATGGAAGAAATAGGCATAGTGCTCTTTGGGTACTTCTCAATGAGTATATCTGAATTTCCTTCATTTTCTGAAATGACTGAATTAAAGTGTGATTCATCCACAAAGCATGGAATGTAGAATAAAAAATCCCCATGAAGGACACTATGGAACTATGAAAAAGGAACGATGAAAAATTACATCAAGAGATAAGATAAAAGCATATTTAAATGTGAAACCAGGGAACCTGTTTGAAACTCTGAATGATACACTGAGGGTAGCACAAGCTACATCTTGCTCTCACTTACAATTCTGAAGCCATGAAGATACAAAAAAGCAAAGACGTACTAAACACTGGCGTAATTGTGCCTGTGCTCGCTCTCGTTCTGCCGCACACTCATAAACCTGTATTATTTTGGAATGCGTTTTATGGGCTCGGTCTTCCAACACGGAGACCAGGAGGTGAGAACACCTTGTGGAGTGCGACGTTAAACAGCCAACGGCTAACGGCCAACAATGAGAGAGGGCTGAGCGTTCCCAGAGTCAGCGGGTGGAGGGGGACTTCCCTCCAGATTACCCTGCGGTTGGACGAGGTTTTTATGGAGCCAGGTGCTCTGGTTGGACCCGAGTATAGCAGGCGCGGCGCGGTGGGGCGGGTTGGAGCTCCAAGTTCCTCCCTTACCTTCAGACTCAGCTTCCTGGAGTCCTGAAGCTCCGCCCCCCTTGAGGGGTGTCTCCTCTTAAGCTCCTCCCACAGCTGCTCCAGCTGGCCAAGGAAGTCCTCTGCCCTCGCCCTGTCTGTGCCTGTGGAGCTTTGGCCCTCCTGTGCAAAAAAACGGTACACTCCCATCATGAGGTCAGTCATTTGTTTTATTTGTTTCATGAGATCAATCATTTGTTTTATTTGTTTCATGAGATTAGTCATTTGTTTTCCCTTTCCCATTCCCACCTAAACAGAACTATGTTATAAGCCACCCCCAGTCACGCTAGGCCCCCACCTACACCAGAGGAATCGGTCAAACATGACCCATTTGATAGCCTATACTATTTTTCTCAGTGCAGATGTGGCACCACTCACATATTTTCTATGCATATTTCAAGTAAAATCGGTTTTAAAAGCTATAAATTACATAAAGTACTATACAAAAGTACACCATACTATGGCACAGACAAAGTCAGGACTCTATTGGTGGATGTGATTTCATGTTCTACAGAGATTCCAGCATGTTTTGACGTAGGTTTGTGCTCTGGTCTTGGACTCACATAAACTACATGCCTTCTCTTCCTGTTGGCCTTATTTTGCAGTGGTTTATCGTACTGTTCACACTTCTTACCTCTGTGTCAGCTTCAGGTGTTTCCCTGTGGGATGAAGTTGCATCTTCTGGGGGCGAACGACACCCCTCTGGGCTGGGAGTGGATAAGGCCGCCGCGACATTGTCCTTCAGCCAGGAAAGCGTCTGGAGAGAGACGGAGAGGGAGAGAGAGAGACAGAGAGGGCTGGAGGTCAGGTGCCACATGCCACAGACGGGAAATGCTTGCGCTGCGTCCTGGCAAAACCGCGGTGGTGCAGAGGCCACTGGTCCCGGCCGCGTTCCAGCCTTCTCTCACACTCTGACATGAGCCGCGCAGGCAGGGGAGACTGGAGGACCAGGACAATTCCTGGAAACTGTCCCGGCCAGCAAAAATGCTCACGTTCGCACTCTTTCAAAAGCACATTGTACACGCACACAGGAACATTAACACATACATAAACACACACAAACATGCACACACAAGCACATGCACACATACAAACACAAATATATATAAACGCGCATACATGACACCACACAAACACACTTGTGCCCACCTTCACAGACGCAGGCAAAAATAAACATGACACAGAAACACACATGTGCATAGTGACACACACACACACACACACACATACTTACTGTCTCTCCCACACTAACATGCCTAACACACACATACTCTCTCTCATACACATACACACACACACTGTCTTTCTCACTCTATCACACACACACACACACACACACACACACACACACACACACACACACACTCTCTCACACACACAGACACACAATCTCTCTTTCACTCACACACACACTCTCTCATACAGACACACACACACACTCACATACACCCCTCTCTAATTAGCACAGGCCTCCCATGTTCCTGGCGAGGGTGACATCACTGCACAGAAATTCACTGTTGGCTAAGGCGCAGCCTATTAGCTGCTGCAGCCCTGACTCCTGCACTATCTAACTCCCGTCTTCCCAAATGAGACATGACTGATAAGCACTGAGCGTCCCAGAATGACACAGAGTCACGTAGAACGGTGAGGCCAAACTGCAGCGGACGGGACAGCAAGCGGCCCCGGAATCATAACGGACTGCATTTATATAGCATCACCTCAAATAATAGTGTAACATGTAATGTACCACCTGAAAGACACACAGAAGCCATTTTGCCTCAGAACGCTCACTGCACATCAGCTCAGGATGGAAAGGGTTACACGTGACGGTGAATCTGGATAGCAGGCTGGGAACCCCTTTCTCTTTGTGATACGTGCAATGAAATCTTAAATGGCAGTAGTGAGTCAGGACCACAATTTAGGCACCCATTTGACTGACAGCATCTCCTGCAGGGCAGTATCCCCATCCCTGCACTAATGTGTGGGTGGGGTAGAATGCCAGCTACTGACAACACCCACACCACTTTCAGCAACATGTTTCTTTCAGGAGGTTTTCCATCCCTGTATGACCAATCCCACATCAGTTTAGCTTCAGCCATCTACATAGTGATATACATAAGAGGAAAATCATAATGACGAAGACAGGCCATTCAGTCAAACTGGGCTCGTCATTTATCTACAGAGCTTCCAGTACTGTATTAAGCCACAGCTAGCATATTTTAAGTGTCTTTGTCTAGCTTCGCTTCAGCCATTTGCCAGAAGATACCTTATCTGAAGAAGCTGCAGATTTCTGAAGCTGCACGCAGAGCTGTGGGTTTCCTTGTGCGATGGCATCCTCAGGTCCCGATGACTGCCCCTCACTGAAAAACAAGCGCCAAAAAATTACTTCCATCTCTACTGTGTCATTGGCTGTTATTTCTGGGGTCTGGATGGAAAAGAAGGAGCTGAACGTCACCTTTCTCCCTCTGACCAGTGTCCCTCGATGACATCATCATCTGGCCCAGGGAAGTTTCTGATTGGTGGAAGGCTCTGTAATAGCTGCTCTTCGTCTTGGCTGTGCATTGACTTCCTGTTGATCCCCGGTTCGCGCAGGCTCTGCTAAGAAGAACATTACAGGAAGGTCACATCACAACAACAGGGACTGTTGCTGGAGGATTCTAGAAGGAAATTCTCCCTGGCAAATTGGGATTGGGAAAGCAAGTTGGTAACCCAGAACAAACAAAACACCTACAATGCAAAGTTTCCAGAGCACCTGGCTTTGAATTTAAGGCTGAATCTGTGAAGCAGCACGGGAAAACACCAAGCAGAGCCCACCGACAGCAAGCATGAACGCCTTGCACCATGCACGGCCTGAAACCGTGTGTCATCAAACATAAACGGGTTCATGAAAAGTGACATTTTACAGCAGATACTGATTATTTCCTAACGTCTTACAAGTGTAATGTAGTAACAGCATGTCTAGATGAAGGCCCAACGAGCTCTCATGATTGGACGATTAACTTTACAGCCCAGACCATTTCAGAGTAGAGTACTTTGCTGGCTAAAAAGTCACCTGCATAAAAAATCTGAGTGCAGAGCTCATGTGGCACTCTCTCTGCTCTCTATGATGTCATAAGCCTTTGACCAATCACGTGACCTATCCATCAGTCCTGTAGGTTGGCCAATCAACAATAACTTCAGGGGCCCAGACTGTTGTAATTTGTCATCTACTGTTTGAAAGAAGGCGATGGCTTAGATATTAAAGATGTTTTGTCCATAAAATACTTGGAACATTACACCAAGGTTCCCATATCTAGTCTCATTAATATATTCATAAGAATAAGGAGAGGGAGAAGGAGAAGAGGAAGAAGAAGTTGTGTTGTGAGGACTTAACCTTAAATTAACTTTTGCTTCTTTAACCAAGAACCCCTAAAATTCAACTATGAAAGCAGAATTCTTACAGTGTGATTTACAATGTACAAAACACCTCCACAATTCACTGCAGCAAGCTCCAAAAAACCAGAGCTCCCTTTCTCTGTCCTTCTCGCCAGAGGCAGGAGGGGTGATCTGGCGGTTTACAGCGGCGAGCGGTTTCCATCTCCACCACGATTGGCCATGCTCACGAGGGGAGGGGGCGGGACAACGGCGTGGATTAGTACCCAGCCCTGTCTGCACAGGGAAAAGCTATTAAAGAGTAATCAGACGCTTTGGGCTTCTCGTTTTTAACGTGGTGGAGAGGGTAGCCAGGGGTTCCGCGCAGGGGCTTCCAGTGCCTCAACCACCTCCCCTCCAAGTTGGCAGTTCAAACTTTCCCCCCTCAAAAGCTTTCCCCTCACTGAAGCAACCTTGAAGCTGAGGTACTGTGTGGGCGCAGAGGCCTAGTTCTTGGTCAAAAGGCCGCAGGAGAGCCAAAAAACTGCTTCTCCAGCGAGTAGCATAGAAGTCAAAGTCCAGAGACTCAGCTGGTGGAGCTGAGTTTTATGAGTTCTGGACTTCATTTCCCATGAGCACCCAGCATGACTCATGGAAGATGGGATTTGTGTGAGACACTACACCTGCCTGAAGTCTTGAAGGACTGAGTCCCAAATTTGAGATTTGGCTTGCCCTGTTATTCCCCCAGATTTGCACTGTAGCAGTGTTGGGGGACTGTGTGCATGTGTTAGTGATTATTTGATTATGATGAATTTCAGAACAATTTCAGAAATACAAAGTTAGAGATGGTGAAATTCATGTGAACACAAAATAATGTATCATTTTTATAACATTTTGAACAATGTTGTGACTCACAATATAACAGTGTATCCCATAACAATTAAATACTTGTAAAAGAAGCAGCTTTCTCACTTGTTCCTATGAGCACATTTACATTGAAGCCGTCTAGTACATACTCTTGTCCAGAACATCTAACACAGGTATTTCTTTACGATTGCTTAAACAGCTGGCCATTTACTGAAGCTCATTAGGTGATGTACATAACTGAAGGATACAATGGCAGTGCCCTCCTTGGGAATCAACCCTGCAAACTCTGAGTTATAGTTGCAAACCTAGCCTCCCTAACGATTTTGCTTGAGTTTTTCTTTGACCTCCAGCTGGCAATAAACACCCATGGAAGCGCGGGTGTGTTGACTGCAGCTAAACTGTAGAGACGGTGGTGACAGGCCCGTGGCTCATGGTGTAAGGGTGGGTGATGAGAGCTTCCTGGCCTTGGCTGAGGGCGGCCCGTTTCGGAGGGGGGGGGCTGAGAGCGGACGTGCTGATGGGAGCATCGGCCCTGTCCCGTGAGCGACGCAAAAACGAGGTCTGTCAGGGGCATCGCTGAGAGCGTCGTCCCGGCGATGCCGCTGACAGATGGTGGCTGGGAGTGGAAGTGTGGGTGAAGGGGAGACACCAAGTCCGGGTCAAATATTTGTGCAAAATATTTTAACCCCTGTAGATGCTGGGAACATTCCAAGAGATTAATATCAATTTAACAAAAGATATGTGGGGCCTCTGCATGGTTCTCTTAGTAACATGTATGTCTGGGTGTTTGAGTTACCAGCCATAGTGGGGATCCACAATGGTGAGGTAACAATTGGCTCAACCCTGACAAGGGCGGAGATGGAAAAGACCGAGTCTCTCCAGCCAGGTGCCTGAGTGTATGAATCAACTATATGCTGACTTCATCACCCTCCAAAAACATATGCGGTGTATAATTGCTGGTGTATCTGCGGTGTGGAAAGAGGCAGGGGATCGTCATCATGTGAACCAGAGGTGTCATGTGGTCACAGTTTCCTCCTCCTGAGTCAGCAGGAAAAGGTCCCTGCAGGAAGCCCGAACAGTTCAGCTGATTTCGGGTGGGAAAAATTACAGCGATAAAAAAACAAATATGTATTTGACCTCAGTCTGGTGAAAATATGAGATAAGAACATAAAAATAGATAATGGCTAGGGAAAGACCACTCAGCTCAGATAGGCTTGCCATTTACGTACAGAGCAAAGACTATCCAATATTTCAACAACCAAGAAACCTCAACCCTCTTGACAACGAGTCCGGGCCAACGCGGTGTTAAGAACAACCTCAGCGCTTTAACGTTTGACATACAGGGAGAAATAGGAAGAGCGGTGCAAATCGGGAGTTCAATACAATTTATAAACATGTCAGTCAACAAATTAGGCCCGTTCAATCACGCAGAGGGACATTGCTGGACGGTTTATGTTCTCTCGTGGTAAAAACAACAAGCAGCTTTAAATAGGCCGATGTCTGGTCCCCAGATATTCTCTTCCATCTTTCATCTGTCTCTTCGCAGGCCACAGTAAACAAATTCTTTGGCTTATCTGAGTTCCTCCCTCTGTGTATCGACGCCCCTCTGACCAGGAAAAAAAAACTATAAAAAGAATATGCAACTTTTTTCATTTTTACTGACTCGTATCGTGCTTGCTGTTACCCCCATGTTTGTTTTTGTCATTAATAATCTGTAATGGCTTTTGCATCGACCCCAGAAAGACGAGCGATTAGGCAATGGGGATCCAAATAAAGAGTAAAGAGTAAGGAAAACTGGCTCAGTGGCTTGGCTTGACTTGCTCCTGAGAGCAATTGACCACCCCCTGCCTCCCACCCCCCGCCCCCTGCTATTTTAGGTCTCGTTTATTTCTCTCGGCGTCCCGCTGCTGGGGTGATGTCAGCCAAGAACTATCACTACCGGCGTGCCCATCTGGTGAGCGGCTCGTGCATCTGTGCGCCATTAGCCGGAACAACAGCCGCGAGCCGCAGCCGCTCCGAGCCGCCGACGAGTACCTCGCCTGTCGCCGATGCCGTTTCATCATGCACGGATGCAGGGTCCACAGACCAGCCAGCTGCTCAGCTCCATGTTCTAAACTTTGAATGCTTTATTCAGACAGTTCAAGCCCTTGGTGCAATGACTTAAAAAGATAGTATGTGTTGAATAATTGGTACATCATTTGTTTAGAAATCCAGATTTGTGTGATGTTTGTGTTAGGGCAAAGTTCGTTTTACAGAGAGTTCATTTTTGGAATGTAATCATGACTGCCCTGTTAACTGTCACATTCCTCTTGTGTGAAATTGATACCACATAGTTTTGAAATAAACAGCAGAAATTACTCAAGGAAATATGCTCTATTTTGAACACAGCAACATGAGTTTGGACCATTAAAATGCAGCCCAGAAAGTTCTTACTGTTAAGTATAGTCAAAAGATTCCTATGTAAATTTATCTTATGAATATTCATTTATGAGCATGACCATGTGCAGTACTTTGGCAATGTGCAATTTTATGTAGTATAACAGCATCTGGAAACTCCATGTTACCAATCAGAACAGAATGTAGTTAAGAAGCAGCAAACATGGGAGTAGTGCAGGAGCAGTGTATCTGGTTGGTTTATAGAGTCTGCTGCAGGGCCATGGTGAAAGGGAGCAAGAAGTGTCGAACAGCTACCGCCATCCCTGGGCAGAGACACACAGCGTCGGACATCTCCTTCGTTCTTCCTCTCAGTGGTCCGAGAGAAAGGCCAATGCCGCCAGGCTTGGCAACCGACCCACTGGCCCTGGGCTGCTCCGTAATCGATTCCAAAACTCCCCGTGGCAGAACGAAAAGAGGCATTGCGAAAGAGTGAGACAAATTTGTTTTACCGGTTGACTGCGTGTGGACGTACCTGGCACAGAAGAGAAGGCTCTGAACTCAAGCCTTTTTTTAAATCGGGCTTTCACATTAAAATTCCCCCAGTAAAAGTCTAACGAGAGGGGCTTCCAACAGATAAAGTGGCAGTATAACCTTGCCTGCCAGCGTCTAGGGACACAAGCAGCCATTGTTGGGGAGCTAAGGTGTTTCCGCCACATGGACAGCTTGGGGGTACCACCTGAGTTGAAGTTGAGGGGGTGAAAGGGTCGGTTTTTACATCACGGCTGGCGAAGCAAAAGCCTGGCAGAACCAGGGGTGAGGTGACTCTAACATCTCGATCTTGAAAGCTCCATTCTCTTGGAAGGTGGGCCGTCTGACACGTGAGAAGTCTGGCTGCCCCAGCGAGTCTAGTCAGTATGTCGTAGCACAGTGTTAAAAGTGGAATTAGACCACAAATCATAGTCTTTGTTTAAGACATTGATTTGATGACTCAGTTGTTGGGTGGCTAGATCTAAAGAGATGTTTATTTGCAGGTTTTTTTTTGACCAGGACACTGGGGTCAACACCCTTATTCTTTCGAAAAGTGGCACGGGGGCCTTTAACGAGCTCTGTGAGTCAGCCAGGCGGGACCTAGGTTTTAACGTCTCATCTGTGATCTGCCACGATTTTACTGGTGTCAGAAGGTTTTAAGTATTTTAAAGCATAATTAATTGTCTGAAGAGGTGGGAGAGCGATTAGATCATTCCAGAAAGTTTACTCCATATTTACAGCTCACCGACCTGTTGTGAAAAAAATCCATAAAAGTACGAAAGAAGCAGCCCCAAGGCTAGAAACTCAGCTGTTACGAAAACTTTTCTCAGACTCACATGCCCGAAGAAATGACGGCTCGTATTAAAGAGCTATCGGGATTAATTTCTCATTAATGCCATTATTTATTTTTTTGTCATCGTCGTTATTACACGCAAATGTTATTGTAGCTGCACTGCTTATTTGAGTCAAAAGGATATGAAAACTATTACATTTCAAGCTTGAAGGAGAAGGGTATTTCTACTGGCACAACCGGTAGGGCCCACTTTACAACCATGGAATGACATTTCCGTGGAAACTTAGCGATTTTCCTCAGGCCAGTGTAAATATCACCTTTAAAACCCCCTTCCTGCTGTTTGCATATGCAATGCAGACACAGCCAATGTATTATTCAGGTTTTTATGCGCTAAAATAGAGGTAAGAAAAGTGAACACTTGCCTCCACCGCCCTCTCCGTTTCACTCACGTGCAAAAAATCATCTCCAGCTCATCCTTCTCTTTTAAGACGGACTCATCTCCGAACAGGTTGCTTCCATTTTGTACCCTGTCTAAACCTCCCCCCCACCCCCATCCCAACGTCAAGAGACTCACTGTGCAGCCTTTGAGTCGGTTTTGCTCTTCCTTGACTTCCTTTCCCATAATCCTGTGTGCTTCCTTGTCTTGGCCGAAGAAAGTCTCCCACGACACGGTCGGCGGGTCGGCGTCTTCCCTCGTGAAATCGCAGCCAGAGGGGGCCGGGTCTGACCCCTCGCTCCTGCAGGGGAAAAAAAACGAGGTCATAACCCATACCCATTAGTGTTTGGCAGCCCCGGGGGGCAGAGTAACGAAGCCACATGGCTGATTCTTATCCTTTTCTCAGCTGGACTCGAACCACAGATATGCAGTGTTTGCATTCGGTTTCCTAAAATAGCCATGGGAGCCAGAAACAGAGCCATATAAAGAGGAGAAACGCATGCGGCGGGAATTTATTTATCTGCTTATTTGCTCATTCAACAGGGGCCATGAACAAAGCCTAAAGCGTCAGATTCAGTTCGCTACCCGCTTATTTATTTTAATCTGCAATCCCAGGACATGAAGAATAACAAAAGCGAAAGCCCTATGTACGTAACTGCTCAACGAACCAACAAAAGTCGATGAACCATGGTGAGAATACACTATCGGGAATCATTGAATGTGTTATTGTGCGTAAGAGCTGAATAAAATATATTACCAGAAAAAAAAATATATCGCTGAATTTCTTCAGAAATTGCTTGAAACCCCACTATTTTTACCCTCATGATCAACTCTCATTCACTCATGATGGGATATGACGATAACAACATTTCTTAGGGATTATTCCTGTTTCCTAGAGATGCAGTTCCAAAGCAGTGCATAAAACAAATCAAAGACTCAGAAGGAAACACAGCAAATTAATGTCAGCGCCGAACATCCTGTTTCAGGCCTTGTGAGCTATTAAAATGACACAACCTGCAAAGCTTTCAAAAACTGTCAAAAAAAGGAATACATTAATAAATACATAAATAAAATAGCTGGATGGATTGGATTTCCACTTTTTCCACAGCTTCTAATGGTATTAAGAAGCTGCGCTCAGTGCTAGTAACTGCTGTTGTCAATTCAGGAGAGAGCAGAAGCTTTCCTACGGAACATGGTATGACAGCTGCTGCTTCTCGTTCCTCTCACGGAAGGCCACAAGCTGAGCCGTCACAAACACAGGTCGGAGGAAGACAGCTCATATGCTGATTTGAGGAAGCAGGGTGATGACACGCAGACTACATCCGTCTCATCCAGGGTGACGTTAAGGCCAATTATGTGCCTCGACGAAAATATTCCTCCAATGAAATGCAACCGTCACAACCTTGATGGATATGACATCATCAAAGCTCAGAGGCGGACGCGTAAGGCATCTCAGTACTGACCTGGGATCAGTTCTAGCTTTTAGCTCATAATGGATTATGATACGGACAGATCAGCACTCCTCCAATACCGCTTTATGAATACACACCCTGACTTGGGATCAGTGTGACACTTTCCTCATAACAGGTAAGGATTGGATATGGACAAGGGAAACCTGATCCTAGGTCAGCACTCCTGCTCTGAGATTGCCAGATAAAGATGTTCTACGTTTAAAACAAAATGGCTGAACAATGACCTGTCACCCTTTGCTAGGTGTCCAGAGTGAAGACCCCATGGAGGTATGATACCAAAATAGACAACCACCAGGGACATATTCCCGACTTCCCCCACGAGGGAGGCCGGGACCTGCCCAGGACGGAACATGCCTGCTGCAGAAAGGAATGATGTCACCCATCCCATACAATGAGCTCATCATCTCCATAGACTGGTTATTGTTTTTGGAGCCGGACAGTGAAGGAGAGCCGGGTAGATCCAGACAGCCTCGTTCGCAGCGGCAGAGGTGGCCGACTGGTTCCAATCTGTTACACGGCGGACGTTTAGCAGACGCTCTTATCCAAGTGTGATTTCGACAAGAAGACGAGTGAGTAAATCGGGGTCAAAGTGCAAAAATGTCATACAGGAGGGGAGTATTGCCTCAGTGACTAGAAATGCAACAAAACCATGACTTAAACCTGTTGTTGAAGATGTCATGGAAATTGAATGATTGAGTAACAAACAAGATATTATAATTTAATGTAAATCGATATGCAAAAACCACAAATTAGTGACTGTCAAGGCAAACATAATTATATGTAAAACAACAAATCGGTGGGACAGAATGAAGTAAAGGATGCAGAAAGCTATAGAGGTTTAGATAAAAGTTATAGAGGTTTGGGGCGAAAGAGGAGCTGGGGAGAAATCTGATGAGGTGAGTTTTCAGCCTGCACCATAAGGTGGCCAGCATCTCCGCTGCTCTGACCTTTGTGAGGAGAATGTTCCACCTCCGAGGGAGGGGGTGCTGGGGCAGGGTCAGGGGGGGTTAGTCGTCGTAGGTGTGGCTGGGGAGCAGAGAATAGCACCGGGCGTGCAGCGCCGGTCAGGCCCCGAGGAGCCGCGCCAGCGCCTTCGCTAACCGCCATGTTTTACAGCGTCGCATGACATCATCCGTTTGTGTACAGGGAGTGGAAGACACTCCGCTCTGCCAAAGAACTGGAGAAGCTGAGACAAACCTCGGTTCCTTAGCTTTGTCCAAATTCATTGTAAAAAAAAAAACAGGTCATAATAACTAAATCCTGATTTTCAGCATGGCTAATTGCATACACAGCTTATTTCTCTGCATCTCATAACCAAGGGCAGGGAGTGCAACCAGCTCCATTTTCAGATCGTGGGTGTAGGTTTTAAGGGGGCATGGATGTGCATTAGCTAAGGGTAAATTGTGCAATCCAACTACAAAATATATATATATAGACTTAACAGCTTGGCTTGTAAGTCGCTCTGGATAAGAGCATCTAGTAATGTAATGTATTGCAATGTAATGCCATATATCTAGTATCCAACACTCCATCAGGCCTGAACACTCAAATGTACTTTGTCTCAATGACACGCCATTGTAAGCTGTGGCACGTCATTGAGACAAAGTACCTTGGAGTGTTCAGGCGTGATGAAGTGCTGGATACTCTCTTGACTTTCGATAAATGATGAGTCAGGATTGGCTGAACAGCCTTTTGTCTTTATTATGTACTAAATACTGCCACTGCATTTAGTCCAAAGGTTTGGAGGGCAAGGGATTATGGGTAAGAGCTGAGGGAATCCAAGGTGCAAAAGATAAACCCCCTAAAAACATGTCTTCTTTCTTATGGCTTGTGGGTCTGATCATAGATTCACCAGATACTCTGCTCCTGTGTTCCTTCCATCCTCTCTGTGTCTTACCTACAAGAGGCTCCACTGCGGCTCTGGGGCCATATTACAGCACAGAGCACGCATTTGCTGTGGTACCTTGCTTAGTCACGATGCACAAACAAGTTGCCTAAAACTGCAATGTTTTGACCTCAACGTTTGAGAAGAGACAGAACTTTCAAAGTCAAGGACACAGAGCTGTATATTTGTACGTTTGTTGGATCAACAAAATCTGGTGGCTATCCTTCCACTCCACCTCCAACACTCAAGTGCTTACAAGGAAACCGGTTATTTTTGTTGCATGCAAAAAAAAAAGGAACAGCTACGCCCAAACCCAGGCCCATTTTTTAACACCGTTAACCTTTCTGGAAATTCTTCACGTTGACTCAAATGTCCAAGGTTAACAGTGGTCGTTTTTGTATCAAGAATATTAGCAGTTTACTGGGGAGGGCAGAATAATCCCTGTGTCGCTTTCAATTTCCTTTACGTCAAACGAACGCACACCACGCCGCGCTCAGCGTGGGGTCGGCCCGGTTTAACGCGGGCCGCTGCTCACCCGAGCGGCAGTATTATCTTACTGTTACCGCGCTTTTCCATGAATTCATCTTGATTAGCACTGTCTGGGTCTTTTTCCCAAGTAAACTTCTTGGACATTTAACTGAGGCAATAATTCTCATAATTGCCCCCAACACTTAATAAGGATGTTATTTTTCATCTCAGATGTAGAAGACGGACCACAAGCTCCTTCCAGATTCTCAGTGCTTTACTGTATGTGCTGTTTGTTATGTGAGCAATGGGTCAGCTCTCACTAAACGGGTTGATTCATCGAGTTACAAGGTTTAAAACGGCTCCCTGAGACCCTGGAATCAATGGGAAATGCCTTTTTGGGATTACTACGTATGGGTGATCTTGACGGACTGTATAAAATATCCTAATTTATTTTAAATAATTCCCCATTATTTTGTCAAATTTACACAACAGTTAGCTTCTTTTACAGTTAGCTTGTTGTCGTCAGAATCCAATTAAATATTTATGTATATCATAACTTTGCTCGTAAGACTAATTATATCATGTAACACTGTTAACAATATAAAATATTACTGCTGTTCGCAGAAGATTTCTGGCTACCCTGCAATACAGTAATACAATTAATAATAGGCTTGATAAAAAAAACACAATAACCTTATAGAGTTAAATACAGTAAGTAATACTTTCTAAAGAATCATCCATCTAAAGAATGATACATTTAATTTTAACAAAAGTTGGGGTTCATAACTTTAATCATTATTGATAGTTCGGTGTATCAACAGCTTGCCATAAAACATGCTGAAGAACTCCAGACGCAGAGAGAAGTGGGACAGGAGAAAGAATCAGTCTTCATTTTCCTCCCTTGACAGTCGAAGATCCCCTCAGCCAGGACTTTGGGATGAATCATGATTCAAATACCCAAAGACTCGTGCAATGAGTTTTTTTCCTCCCCTCGCGCATGTAGGTTATACGCATACATCACTCCTACTCTCACTGTCTTTAAAGTTCAAGTTCCCGCACATTAAATCCTCTCTACCGCTTACCACAGAATCGCACCAGAAATGGCTGAATTGATGCATATGAACGAAACACTGGCTCCAGGGAGAAAACCACTACGTGACAAGTACACGTTCCCCACATTTCATCTTTTCATTTCTCATACTCTCCACTGTTATGTCCTCCAATATGAAAATGTTTTCACATTTGATATCTATTTCACATTTGAGGCCCTAAAACATTACTACCTAAACCAACTCTAGCATCATCGGCTTCCTCCGGGCAGCCTGCAGACGTACGCTGCGTAGCTCTGCAAGTAGACAGTCATCCGTCATGACGTTCCTCCAGGATCCTCTGAAATTCTTAACCTATCAACAATAACTACAGCAACAGATCCATCTTTTAAAATATGCAAAAATATGGAGTACCATCCACCAGAAACACTGCCACTCTTAGATCACTCAGAAATAACCAAAGACGGACTTTCACAGCAACGAAAAATGTGAACAGTGCCGTATGTGGTACGTACAATTGCATCTGGTTTTGCTTTAAACTTCTCCCCACTACAAACTTTAACTTCACATTTTTATTTTCTGACTTTCCCTATACCACTATATTTCAATTTCTCATCCCACCCTCTCTTTCTGTTCTAACCATGCAGGACAGGAAAGGGAAACACACTATAAAACCACTGCATAAACAAATTGGGTTTAGGTTTTTAAAGTTTAGTGTTCCTCTCCTGTTTACTGTAATTTCTGCTCTAAATGTTCTCAACTGCTTAAATAAAATAAAACTAAACTGAAGGAGAAACAGAACTTAGTCTTAGACCACAGCCTTGTTTAAACATCTGTAAACCAATTTAGACAATGGTGTTCTCGAGTCTGACAGATTTACTTTGGAGCTGGAACACCAGACGGGCCAATGCAGCGTTTCTAAGCGGCGTTTGAAAAAGGTCAAGTTGTACTGAAAGGAAAAATGGCCACCAGTAAATTTGAAATACTCCCATCCCCCTTCTACCAAGTTCTCTCACCATCACTCACAGCCAATAAGACCATTATTTGTCAGGCCTTTTCTTTCAGCGAAACAAAACGTTAACCCAAACACCAAACTAATCAAGAGGGAAAAGCAAACAACCGCACTGAAACTTTTTAAAGTGCAATTATAATTTGGAAAACGGTTCGGTCTGCGCGGTCTTTTCGGCACCATTCCGGATGAACAAATGTTGTAATAACTCAGAAATGGGAACTGCTTCAAGTTGGGGTGGTGAAACCGCAATCGTTCCCATTAAGAAGTGACATGGTTCGTGGCTGTTGCGTAGACACGAGAGTTGCGCCTCCCTCACACACACACACACGCACACACACACACACACATACAACCCTCCAACTCCCAATTACCTGACAGACTTCTGGAGAAGAGCCCAAACATCCTTCACCTCTCCCTGCTTGTGTGTTACCCTTGTTGCCAGGGTTGGGTGGAGGTTCGACAACTGAGAAACGGTCACATCCAGCATCTGAAGGGGGGGGAAGGGGGTTGTGGGTAATATGGGGAACGGGACAGGGGGAAGGAAATTACTCAACGTGTTTGGAGACAATTTATAGGCTTGGAACAAGATACGCTTTATGCTCTTAAAACATTAGGTCAAGCATGGTTGTTATGAAGATGGAAAATAATTATTTTACATATTCTCGGCAGGGCCCAGAGCTAGGGGGGAAAAAAATGAGCTGGGGGCCCAAGAGTAGGTTTGGATTTTCCTGATTAGAAGTCATGCTACACTCTATCTTGATTCAAAATCCAGTTATGACAGAACAGCTAATAGTCTGTCTGACTTTCACTCCAGAGTGCTTCATGGCCTTGTAAAGTTTTTTTATTTAACTGCCTACATATGCAATCTGCAACACTGGGTTTTGATGGGTCTGTCAGCAAATTTTTTATGCATGTATAATGAATATTTTGTTATTGTTTGAATATAAATACATAAAAAAGGACATAAACTGGCATGAAATCTGTTCAAACTGGCACAAATTACCCATGAGGCTGAGAGACTGACATGTTTAAAAATAGTTTTGTGAGCTAAGGCCTAGCCTGGCTTCTCTTTCTATCTCCCCCTGTAAGCTTGACCCATTTAGGCCATAAAAGTGTTTATGGATTTGCGAAATAGAATGTGTTATGGTTTTTTTTTGTCCGTGAGCACTGAAGATTAACACATGAATAGGAACAATGTTCCAAAATGTAGGCCTTAGATCACTGCTTTATGCTGTCGCGCGAAATTTGTTTGATTAAATGACATTCCCACACACAGCGTATCATGGAACAAAACCCCATTGTGTCGTGGTGGTGTTACCGTGATTTGACTGGCCATTTCTTTGATTTCTCTGTCTGCACAGTTCTCATGGTCATTCATCAGAGAAGAACTTTTCCTCTAGAAAATAGAAACAGACAGAGAGGAGGTTTGAGGAAGAGAATCAGCAAAGACCACCAAAGAAGTCAGACACATTGCGTCAAACGCAAACACCCCAAATTGTCTATTATAATGGTTTAAAGATGTTTAGGTACAAGAACCAACTGGAGATCTACATTTTTGGGAGTAATCAGGAAATGTATCTTTCATGTCTTATTTAGAATGTTTATCTAAAGTGAGATTGAAACGAATGTTTGTGACACATTGGTGGAAGAAAAAGTCCGTAAGTATTTGGAAGCGAACCCTGGGGAAATTATTTAGACTGGACATACCAATCACACCCAAAATAAATCTTGCTTACAATGCAGATTCATAAATGCTTATGACGTCCAACAAGTCACTTTTTCTGGGTTTTACTATCCCATAAAAATGCCTTCTAATGAGTATGTTTTTATACAAGACATAACACGTAGTCTCAACACCAGATGCTAAAGCTCTGATAGAGTATCTGGGCAGCTAAGTTAACAATTCAGGCCTACACTTCCTGCAACCTGATTGGTGGCTACAGATTTTGAGGGTGGATTTGGTTAGAATCCAATGTTATATACCCACCATCAAGATCTGTGATTTGCCTGTAGTAACTTCACTTATATTTAGGCATTTAGCAGATGTTCTTATTCAAAGTGACTTACGGTTTTAGACTTCTACACTGTATCCATTTATATGGAAACAATTCAGGTTAAGTTCCCATGTCAAGGGTATGACGATAGTGTCTTCTGTCCTGAGAACTGAACCTACAACCTTGGGGTTATTATCCCAGTTGCCTAACCATTATACTATACTACCAACCATTACTACTGTCCAATACACAATGCACATCCCAACAAGCTAGCCAATGTTACAACATATGAGCAAATTACTTGTGGCAGCCTGTAGTCTAGCAACTAAGGTTTATATAACTTGAACCCCTGAGGTTGTTGGTTCAAACCCCAGTCCAAACACCATTGCTGTTGGGCCCTTGAGCAAGGCCCTTAACCCTCCATTCCTCCCAGGGGGATAGGCCCTTAGTTAGACTAACTAACTGTAAGTTGATTTGGATAAACGCATCAGCTAAATGGCTGTAATGTAACATGAGGCTACGACTAACATATGCTTTTGTACAGGACAAACAGGGCACTGGCTTGCAGTTTACCTTTTGGTTGATGGCAGAGATAATGTTATCAGCTTGCTGATAGAAGGAGGACACTTCCAGAGCCAACTGGAGATTTTCATGGTAGTCTTTTAGAAGTGACTGGACTTTCAACCACCTGTATACAGAATTCAAAAGCCACTGTCACAAAACCCATATCACTGTAAGGTTTAGGTACACATCGGTACATAGTCTCAAACTTAGTCAAAAACAAATGGGAATACTCTGAGAAAGTAGAAAACAGCTCTCGTGGAATTTGATATCAATCTGGAATTCAGTTTGTCCATCTTTTTTGTATTTGTATGTAATGCGTTTGGTATTTTGTGAAGTTAAAAATGAAATATTTGGCAATGCATGTTCGCTAAACATCTCACAGCACTGATTGTGACATTTCTGTCTGTAATGGCTGTAGCTTGATTCAGTTCATGTGGTATTCCCTTTATTTACCAAATAAGGGACATATTTATCCTCCAACCTGTTTCAATATACCAGATCTTGCGCAAAAGAGCGATCATAATGTTTAAACCCGTACAACCCGTATAAAGAAATTTCTTTGTCTGGTGTGTATGAGTGAGAGTGTGGCAGAGTTCAGGGATGCAAGTTAGCACGTTAGCATCGACAACAAACTATGAAGTTACCCTTGGAGATCCGATATGAGTGCACAAGATGATTTGATCTCACAACATACATTTTGTTGATGTGCTTCCTTCTGGTAGAGATGTTCTTTCCTTCAGTCTTGCCCTGTTTCTCCAGCTTCAGTGCCAGGTGGTTGATCTCCTCATGTAGGGTCCGATACTGCTGCTCATCCTTTCGAATAATAAAAAAGACACATTCAACCATAGTTGTGGCTTTGCTCAATTCACATTCTCAAGGCAGAACACCTACTACTCAATTCAACAAGCTATCTACCAACTCAGCCAAACTGTTCAAGTCTCACACGGCAACCCTTTGCTGCCGACTTCGGGAAAAGTGCATGACCTCTCTGATTCACGGGACAACAAGGCCTCACTTTTTTCACATTGCAGATGCATAAATAGTTGCCTACCACCTGTGTCAACAGAGGATGACAAAGTCAATGTAAACTTGGTCCGCTTCTCCACAGGCACCTGATCAACCAGGAGTAGTTGCAAGAAAGGGATGAGACCAGCTAATTTTACTGGCTTAACCCCGGCGATACTGGGCCAGCTGTTGCCTCACCAATGAAGACCTCCAGCCGTAGCACGTAAGCACACAGCTGAGACTTGAACATGGAAATTCAATTTTTTAAATGTTTATAAAACAATTATAAAGAAAGGGATTCAAGAATCATTGTGGCTTCATTCCGTTTACGTTGTCTAGGTCAGAGAAGGGTCTTGTAGAGACCACTTCAAAACCTTGCACACATTCCTAAAATGCATATTCCCAAACTCATACAACCACTGTCAAGAGTCTGTTTCTACAATACACTTGCAAGCCCCTAGAACTCTTGGATGACAAATCTATCAACAAGTCAGTTTTTTTGCAACTTTCGATTTCCCTTCATGCTTCTGACTGTCAAAATTGTGTCTGTTCGAATGATAAAACGGTTCTGAGATCAAACAAATGTTGGAGGAGCTTTATGTGTGCTGGCTCACTTCCTCCAGATAACTACAATAACAGCCCGAGACATAAAGAGAGAGAGTTAAATAAACCAGGGGCACGTTAGAGGAAAAACTTTCCGGAAACTTCTTTTTTTTTTTTTTAACGACACTCACCTGTTTCAGATCCAGGATTCTCCTCGTCAGCTGAATTTTGTCAACGTTTTCCCCAAGAACCCCCGCCAGCGACTGCTCCTCTTCCTGCTGACGCGAAACAAAAGTGAGTTCCTCAATGCCTGGTGGGAATTAACTGAGAACATCTATTCTTTATTAGCGCGCTTCCAAATTAGCCCCGTTGCTGCACACATTTTTTAAAACAGCGGGAGAACTGCAGGAGACAAAGCGACCGACGCTGGAGGGTCGTTCCGATGGTAACGTGTCAACATCAACAAAACATCGAGGCTAGGACAGAATTCAGTCACGGTACTTTCGCGTCGAGTTCAAGGTTTTGGGTTGCTAGCGATGTTCAGACTCGGCATGCTATCACTTTCAAATTTGGAAAAAAATGGCTGAGGAATCCCACAAACTGAAAATATGTCAGAATTAATATATACAATCCTCTGTAGGAGCAGGGAAAAAATCCAGTATAAAAAATGAAGTGGCATACATCATATTTTAGCCCTGCTCTGTTGCACAAATATAAACAGAGAGATTTAATTTAATAGAAACAATTCCGGTGCATTTTCTCATTCCCAGACTTAAAAAATCACAGATACCTGCACTCAGAGAACATTCTGCACAAAGACTGGGTAAAAAATACATAGATTTATCCCTTTCCAGCATTTCTTTAATTCTTTCTGAAGGAAAGTACATATTTTTTAAGACAGTGAAAAAACATTTTCACTAATCCACCTGGTGATAAATTGTCCACACTGGAACAGACTAGCCTGGGCCCCAATCTAAAAGATCTGAATCTCTGTAACAAATTACATTACATTACAGGCATTTCGCAGACATTCGTATCCAGAGCGAATTACAACACAAAGTACATATTTTACGGGACGATGGTGTCAAAGTGCTGGGGAGTGGGGGGTAAAAGTCTTAAGCGACAGACAGGTTAGAATGGATTAAACCCTGTGGATGACTGGTTGACTGGAATTGACTGTTCAATCAGGCAGGTATTTTATATCAGACATATCATACCTTAATTACACCTTATCGAGCTCCTTATTATCACACATTAAAAATGATTAATGATGGATGCAAGTTCATTAAGTCAGATATTATATCAATATTTTGACTTCACTTTAATAGTTACAGATAGGATTCCTGGATGTATTCATTTCTCTGAGGTCCAACTGGATAATGCAGAAACATACTGCATGACATAATGAGATTACATCTATTATCATAGCCACCCTATTGTCCGCTGCTGAGTAGAGAGCCCCTCCCATGATGAGCACAGACGATCTATGATTGGTCTCTGTTCAATTCCTGGGGATTCAGTGATTGGTTCACATGCTCCCCCACCCCTGTGTCACATACGCAGTTCATTCTTCCAGCACATCTCATTCTGGTCCACAAAAAAGAGACAAAGGGGAAGGACAGTTTTCGAACTGAGAGACACTGTCGTTGTAACTTTGAACAAAGCTCTTGACCTGAATTCCTCCAGTAAATATCTAGCTGTAAAAGTGGACTGTTTAATGTAATGGTTGTGTAGTTTATTCTTTTTTTTCTGACAAAAGGGAAAAAGTATAAACAAACCCACTTTTCCATAAACCAGGTGAAATTTTTGGGGGGTGGGGGGTATAAGAGCGACTAAAAGTGGGAGGTGAGGGGGTGGACTGATTCTGTTAATCACATTGGATCTCCTCCCTTGGAAGGAGCGGGTGCTTACCTTCTCCTTTATCCAGTTCTCCAGCCTATCCGCTTTCCTGTTGAACTGCTGCAGATTCCTGGCCCCGCCCAGGGCCTTCGACTGATTGGCGGCTGTCTGCTTGAGGGTGTGCCACTGATCTTCCAGCTGGCTGAGCTGCTTCTTCACCAGGTCCGAATTGGGGTTCTGCTCACAGGCTAGCTGCTCCCCCATCTTGGGAAATAAAATAAAAATAAAAATGAAACAGGAACAGATGTCAGATTACACACATCTGTCTCTGTGAGCCCAGGGTCCAAATTCATAATGTGTCATCAGGTAGGAGCACTGACCCAGGATCAGCTTTGCTGTTTATCTCAAGTTAGAGTATGCGCAGAGAAACCCTGATCCTAGATCAGTGTTCTTACTCTAATATGTGTTCTGAATACAGACCCTGGTCTGGAATCAACTTAGCGTTTTAGGCCATAATGGATAACGTTATCATATGAACAGAAGAAACCTGATCCTAGATCAGTGCCTCTGTTTTGAGATTCCACATAAATACAGGCCCCGATCTACAACCAGATTAATCTTCCAGTTCATATCGGAGAAAAGGTTAGGCTATGGGCATGGGGGAAACGGGTACGAAAATCGGCCCGGGTCGATGAATGTTGTAGCAACGCTGCTGGCTAACTAGGAAAACAGAAATCTAACAGATCCTGGGCTTTGGGGGCCTCAATGTCAGGGAAGGTTAATTATGGGCAATGTTCCATTTCCAAACAATCCCACTGGGAGAACAGAACAAACTAAGTCCTGACAACTATGGGCAGAACACTGCGAAGCCATGAAACTAACCCCATTTATGTGCTGAGAAAAACGAGGACAGCTGTCCAATCCGCAGCGTTAACTGCGGATCTGTTAAATGGAGAAAGCATATGACTTTTTTTAGTTGTCCTCATCATTGTTATTGTCATGCCCAGCTTCCTTTTATACAAACACATACCTTGTGTGCTATGGAGCTTATAACTAAGGCTACGCTGCTGTCAGCTCGTTTGGTTCTCTCGCAGAGGGGAAGGGTGTTGCATCACCCTTTTGGCTTATACACAGCTGCAAAAGCCAATATGACCTTCACGACCTCACATTGTTCGGGTCTTTCACTAAGCAGAGAAAATTAAAGTTAAAAGCATTCCGGAACTAAGAAGTACCAAATTGGTCAATACTATATAATTGGTGGAATATTATATAATTGGGATTATAATGAGTTTCATAAATTGAAGTTGTCTACCTGTGAAAAGGCTCAGACAGTAAGAGACCTCTACAGACTCTTGCTAAGAGATTTTCATAGAAGAATGCTGTTTTTAAGGGACAAGGGAAACTACATCACAGTGCAATCAGATTACATGTTTGAAAGACAGTTACATATTCATTTAATCCAACCTGATTATGATACCATACAGACAGCATACAACACATACAGTAAATTATAAATGTATAATTATTAATCAATGTCTTGTGAAACCATATTTGGCTTCATTCCCGTTGCTATGCCTACTTTCTCTTATTCCATGTGGTTTATGGGAGACCAGACCTCTCATTAATTCCCGCAACTACTTTCAGTAGTTGTCAAAAATATTTTGGTGATGGCAAAGACAATATGTGATGAAAATATGGGAAAATAAAAAACTTCTAGGAAAGTGTGAGGTATAAGTCTGAGTATACATTTGTCAAGTAGCTCTCTTTTAGTACAACGGGATTTGGTGATCTCATGGTAAACATGCATGACATAATATTTTCTTAATTAGAAATTCTAAACGAATCACTTCATTCATTGTTCCATGGAAGCAGTTCTATCATTTTATTGTCTTCACCATCGTCATCAAGAAACAGGTTATTGAGTAATATTACCGCCGGCGAAATTAACACTGCAACCTTTGTTGCAAAGTAGTCACCAGGGTTCATTATAGTACATGTAACAGGTGACATCACCATCATTATGACATCACCTGAATTTCCTTTTCCTGAACTCATCCTTTTAGCCCTGTGGTGAGTGACAGATTTCTATTATTCGGTGAAAATGTCTGCCTGTTCTAACCCCAGTTAAGATTTCAGTGCAGCTCAGCTGTGAGCATGCATTTATTGTGAGTCTTAAGTCATTGCGAGTCTTTATTTCCTGCCGGTCTATAAGGCTAAACTCTAAAAAAGTATCGCTGGTGGAAATGACATCATGAAAGGTCATAACCAGTTTCATAATCGGAGTATTGATGTAATTAAAAAATGCATTATATGTGCACTCCCATGACTAATTGCTTTACATGTGTATATCTGCATGAACGGTCACAGTAAATGTTTATATTTGTATGATGTATTGCTTTTCTACCCATGTCTAGACCATGACATATCTGAAAAAAAAAAATAAATAAGTAGGATTTTGAAACAGCACATAAACATATACCCTTATATAATGTGCTGGCCTCTTAGTTAACTGTAAACCTTTTATTTGGAGAAGTGTGAGGAAATACCTTCGTGTCGGTGATTTGTTTATAGCATATAATGCTGAACTGAAAGCTCTGCTAATTATGCTCCTTGGTCAGAGTCAATGGATGAAGAGGGAAAAGTCTTGCATATGTTTGGGTTTTTCACCTTCAGATTGTTGCTATCAAATCACGGTTAGGTTTATAAATGTGTCTGCTCTGATTTCTACCGTTCAGTAAAAATATTATTTCCAATTATCCATTAATTATCATTATCAATGTTTTAAAGTATCATAATTTGATTTTCAAGTAAGATGTCAAGTCCATCTTTTCGGGGTTACTACACTGAGTGATGTAAAATGGTATGGAAAGGTAATGTGAAAGGAATTCATTTTTAAATGAGATTTTTAATGATAAATTGAGATTTTACTTGAACAAAATTGAAGTTCAGGCCCGAGAAATCAGGTTAGGTGAGTTAATTACTTTGAAATCAACTGCTTTAATTGATCAATTGGTAGAAACAAAAGCCATTGTGCTTTTCTGGGTCCAGCACTGAAAACCACTGGAATAGTTATTGCTCCTCTGATTTTGCCTGTATAAAAGCTACATGGAAGCATATTCGAAATTCATATTTTACACAATTTACAACTTGTATATGGAGAGGTTTAGTTGTAAATGGGAGTCACAACTCAAACTTCCAAAACATAATTCAAGGTGATTTAACAGAATTTATCATGTATGTGTGACATATTTATTCTCTTGTTTGAAACCAGATAACCAGATATAAAGGCCTAGATCAAAATGTTACAGGTCTGTGAATATTCCTTATCCCTGACTACAGCTCTTCAACTTACAAGCTTGAATCATGAAGTTGCAAGTTTGACATTCTTGTCAACGGAGGCAACAAATCACCATGTAAGTTGTATGAACAGCATTCTTTATATAGTAGGTAAGGATTCTGAGGTGATTTGTGCCAGGGTGTTTCCGTTAATTGCGGTCGCACCTGGTTGAGCTGTATGAGGGTGTTCTCGAAGTCCTTCAGGTCCCGCTGGAGGGTCTGGGACAGCTCTTCCCAGTCCTGCAGGGGGAGGGGGCATCTCTGGACATCACACCCGTCCTTCAGGTCCCTCAGCTTGCCCTTGATCCACGCCTCGGCCTGCGGAGCACGGGACCAAATTCAGATTCGGGACTCAGATTCAGATTCAGCCTCAAGTTAGTGATGGAGGAATGAGGTTTCATTGAAGCTTTCATTGAAGCTTCATTGGAGCTGGCAAAAAGTATCACTGACTCACTGATGTGGACGAATGACTGCATTGGCTGTGTTCAGAAAAACCCTTTTTGATTGGTTCAAACAAGTCAGTGACTCACAGTTGGGTGTACCCTCACCTTGACAAAGTTTGTGAATTTTCATTTCAACTTCCACAACCATAAATCAAGTGGTTTGAGGAACAAAGAGTGAAAATCCACCTTGCAGGGTCTTCGGGTGACGTACAGAGGAAAAGCACATGTCCGTGATGCGGCCATTTTGTGACAGAAGAAGCAATAGCTGTATTTTAAGAAGATATGCAGTTATGCTGTGATTTTATATGCCTTACTGTTACACTGCTTTATGAATAGTATTCATATAATGTTTGAGCCACATGCACCATTTTTAAACAGCATCTGGCAGAAGGAACAGGTAACTGAGAAACCTTGTTGGTAGCACGTGAAGTAAAACCACATATTTATGGTGTAGCTGTGTGGAATTTGAGTTGTAGCCACGCCGTGGCCTTAGGTACACACTGGCTTGGCAAGAATTCGCTCAGTCCTCAGATAAGGCGGTTAGACTCAGCAGTCTCACTACTCAATAGCGACCTCCCCTGGCTGGCTGGGCACCTGCAGGTTCATGACCTGGGCACATTTTGACTCCTTACTGCTAAGGCGATACATGATTATGGCCATATGTGCCGTGTCAGAATATTTGGAGGAGTCACGTGCGCAGCTACTTCCTCCTGAGTCCTCTGGGAAGGTTGCTGGTTGGTGGGACTGATAACATAGTTCAATATGGGTGGGGTAGAAAAAAAAGAGAAAAACAGAAAATCCATCTCATCTGTTTAAAATCTGCACCTTGGCTCTGCAAATCCTGATTTCTGGGCAGTCGCTTAAGATATACGGGGTGAGAACCTTTGCTGTATTGTGGCTATTTGCATGGCTCTGGGGGTGTTGGGCACAACGAATCGGAATCCCTACAACCCCTACGCATGAATTTAGAACCTATTAAATTTTAAATGGAATTTCCCTCTGCTTCATGTCAATGGGCCACTGAAGTTCACCTAATGCATAAACACAGCACGAGATTCGTCTCCAAAACCCTACGCGAATAAATAAAAAGTGTATTTTGATAGTAAAAGCCAGTGTGAATTATTTTGCACGCATATGATAACATTCATTTTTTGCCAGCTACATGCGGAGTGACTGAGACAGGTCGTTTTCAACGGTTTCCAAGTCCCAAACAGGCCCGCCACGGGTGAGCTTTGATTTCTTTCACCGTTTGACTCCGAAACCGAAATAGTCTCCCTGTATTTTTTTTTCTTCAGTTTAACGACGCTGCAGCGTTTCGATCCAGTAAAGGGGTCGAGGAGCTTTCCTCTGTTTCTCTCTTCTGTCTCTCCAACCAGCCTCTGGAAACATTTCACTGCCTAAACAGTGTTGAATAAGCTTCGCAGTGCATGCTCGAGGTTAAACATACACCAGATCGTTTTAGAGCACTCGACATGCGAGCTGTGAGATCGCATTGTAATTTCTCGTCCCCGGGAGGAGGCAAAATCCTCAGCTCCCACAATTCATCATCTCATTTCTGATGGTTTCACAAAGAGTAACACGTTTTTAAAACACACTATTTGGAAAGCCTTCTCCGTTTTCCAGTGCCAGTTTATGTACATTTTGAGACGCCGGGGCTTTTTTTGGCAAGTGCGCCTCGGCTAATGCATACGGCTGCTTCTTCTCAAACTCTCGCTTCTAGACACTGAAGGAACACAGTACAGGTGGCACCACCCAAAAGAGACACACACACACACACACACACACACATATGTAGCATGAACACTGTACATGGGCCCTCATTGGCCGGAAGGTTGAGCCAAAGTTCTGAAAGCCAATGGGTTTCAGTCTTTGTGACAATAAATATAAAGCAAGGGTGACATTTCGTGCTCCCACAAAAATATGTAATGTAATTGTTATGTAAGGGCTAATGAGAACAAGTGGCTCTTGTATCAAACTCAATCACATATACTTTTTTTAAAAGCTTCACCTCTTACAATCACCATTGTGGTCAACATGATTTGTTAATTTGAGATCCTTTTAAGTGCCATAAAATTTGCACCGAGAAGAACGACAGAACGTATGGCATTATGTAACTTGAAAGTTAATTTTTCAGAGTTGATATTATTGAAAGACATGATGAAATCTGCCTTTGCCTGTAAAAAATGAAAAAATAAAATAAAAATAAGGAAAAGGAGTCTCTGAAGACCAAAAATATCACAATACACAAAAAAAATTCAGAAGGTAGCAAAGAAAAGGATTATATCAAAGCATGAACGCCCTGAAACTTGACTTTAAGTCAACATGGAGAACGGATAGAGTGACAGCGAGATTATCTTGTCATTAACAGGCCTTTTAAGGATTAAAATTTGACAGCATTACCTCACTCGTTTTCTTAGCAGACATGTCTACGGCGGACCGCGTAGCTTGCCTTTGCCTCATTAACCGTTTATACGTGCGGACGTTTGAGTGAAGCGCCTCGGGTTAAACGCAACTGAATACGGCGGGCTGCAGTTTTGTGAATGGGCCGCAGCTGCGTTTTAATGGGCTTCTGGATCCCATGAGACAAGCATGAAGAAGGGGAGCAGAAGCCTCTAACCTTTCAGAGGTGAGTGAAAACAGAGGAAACTGCTTTCACATGGAAAACACACTACTGCAAAGAGCCATATTATCACCTCGAGACCTGCACAGATCTCCAGTCAAACTACGTGTTTTCAAAGGCTATGACATTTCTATATCTCGATTATCATGATCTGATTCAGGATCAGGTATCTTGTCCAAAAATGTTAAATTCATTTTTTGCTGCATCGGGGTGTCACATGGTTTGGACTTCAACTCAAATTCCAGCCGAGGGGTGCATTACAGTGACATGGATGTCTACCATAGAAATGGTATGAATAACATGTTGAACTTCAGGGCTACAGTGTTACGTTTTAAAATAAAAGGAGTTTGTACTGAAGTCATACAATGCCCTGGCCAGACCACACTTTGAATACTTTCTGCAGTCATGGGCACTACACTATAAGAAAAATGTTTAGGGGAAAAAGTACAAAGAAGGACAACTAAAATGGTTCCTGGAGTAAAATTATGAATCAAGCACTATAATGAAACATTCAAGACATTTGAAAGGAGGTTATGGTGAGATTAAACTAAGGTTTTCAATTCATAGACGGGTTTAACAAGATGAATTTCAAATGAGTTTTTCTTCCATAGATATTAACTTAAAGGTAAAATCCTCACTGATATCGAGAAGTATTATGTCACACAAAGCTTTGCCTTTGTTTTGAACTGGTTGCCAAGTCAAGTAGTAGAGACAGAGACCCTTGAATGTTCAAGTCCAGGCTTGATGCAGTACTGGGTACTCTGTAGATTGTAACTAAATGGTAAGCCGAGCTGGGCTTTCAACATTATATGTGCTTACATTCTTTAATGTGAAGTTGGAGTACTTAGCTGTAGATGAAGAATCTAAAACCTGGTATGAGAATAGAAAAGATGTTCTCTTAACACAAACACACTTGGATCGCATAATCAAGGCACAAGGAATTAAGAAGCAAAAAAAAAAAAAACTCCTCTGAGACATGCTCAGATGGAAACTCGGCATTGTCTGCTGCTCAAAAGAAACAAATAATTAAAATGACATCCTGTCCCATGCAAGACTTGACAACAACACATTACTTCAGCGTTACCGTAACCTTCTTTTCAAAACCAAACCGGCATCGACTTCCATACAAGTGCACTGATGTTTCACAAAAGAAAAGCAAAACAAAAACACATAATAAAGTTCGTTTGCGCAGGCCTGTTCAGTCTGTCCACACTGGCTCCTGCTACAATGGTGCTGATTTCTGCCATAGCCACTGCGTGCTAAAAAACGCTTAATCTCATTGTTCCCCCCATCCCTTCTAAAACAATGGGTCCGGTTTAAAAATACTGGCGCACCTTACAGAATGTCTGAAGTCACTTCATGCCGCTAAATCACCGAGGCACCAGCCATAAGAGTCTATTGTATCCCCAGCCTCTCTGGCTTGTTTTTATTCGCGAGGCCTGGTAATATTCCAAGGATGTGTCCGATGAAAACATAGCTGTGCTATAAAACGCTTCCCATGGATTTCCATTTTAAGCACATCTTCATATTAGCGACACCACAGACCAAAATATGTAATATGTAAGAAATAAGGAAAAAAATACAACCCACTGAAAAGCTGAAGGACTGAACACTAAGCAAACAATGTATCTCTAAACGGGAATTTACAATCTAGTCGGCTGTAAGGAATACTGTTCGTTAAAATTCTTTCCTGATTTTATATAAAGCTCACAATTTGGCTCAGGAGAGGAAAAGTGTTCTGGTAAATACTGTATAAAACGTATTAATAACAGCGAGGGGAGAATGAAGGTTTTTTGAAACTGATAATGGATGAAGCTACTATGCAGCTCACTTACTAATCATTGCATTGTGCTATGAAGAGTGAAATGTTGTCATTGGCTCAAATAAGTCACCGATTGACAGATTACTATAGCCCCACCCATTATGGGGGTCGTGAAACTTCACTCTACCATCACTAATTTTGAATTCTCGAACGGGAGCAATAAAATTTGATGTATTATGCTCATTGACCGTGAGCCAAAGGGCATATTAAAAGAAGTTCCTTCATTGAAAGAACCACAAGGCCAAAAGCAATGAAATAAAGGGATCATGTGTTCCGCTGAAGGCTACAATTTGAGTTTCTTGTGTGCAGGGTAAAAAAAAAAGAGAAGTCTCTTCAATACTGATGTCGAACATAAGAGCCCTACCAAACATTCTGTTACAGAAGCTATGCTTGCGCACAAAAAACATGTGAATCATGACAGCGTCCCTGTCAAGTTTCGGATCCCGTAATTGACTGGCGCCATGAAACTTTATTCTCTCTCTCTGTGAGTCATAGACGTTGTGCTGTGGGGCCGACATCAGAGACAACCTGGGATCTTCTACAGAGGAAATTTTCGCAAAGAGCGCCTGTCCGCTCTCAACTTTTACAATTTCTTGGGCTTCCTTTGCTGCGTAAAGAATTTAAAATGCAAAAGTATCCCTCATAACTTCTTTTTCATCTCTGTGTGCCTACTCCTGTCAGACGGCAATTAGACTAAGGTGTTGGAAGACTGCTCTTTGAGCAAATGCTACACCAGTTTTGTTCCCCATATGGATAATGAATGGCTTTACTTTTATCATTGCTAACATTTGGGGCTAGATTCAATCAAACGCACTTAGGCCGGGATTTGATCAAATACACATAGCCACTTTAAGGCCATTTTGGACTTTAAATTCCAGCATAATTTTCATTGAGCATGTTATACTTAATTGGATACAAGCTAACATGTCCCGCAGACTGTGTTCTTTTCATTTTAAAACAGAACAGTTCATGCCATTAAACAGACTTAAGTCAGTTTTGACTGATTCGTATTTGCCTTTAAAGAGACTAAGTGCGTTTGACTGAATCCAGCCACAGGTCTCACTCAATTCATCAAAAATTGAAAAAAAAGCGAAAGAGAGGAGAAAATATCCGTCCAGACTGACAGAGTGCCGGGTCGGACACGCAGAAAAATATTGTGGGTACGCCGGAGCCTTGCGACTCGGCGCAGCGATGAGATAACGCGAGCTTTGTGCAGCTCAGGCTGGTCTCAGCGGGGCCAGCGGCGTGAAGAGAAGGAGCCAAACAATGATCTCATACCCGAATAATTGCTTCTCTTGTGGCTGTTCTCTTCCCCTCCCACACCCCTGTTCTGCCTGCATGCTCAGAGCGAGAGGAGAGAGAAATAAAAAAAACCTTCCTCCCCAGGCTTGGGGGGGCATACATGGCCTTGTTTCCATGCACGCCTCTTAGCGTCCGCCGAGTTTTCTCTCGAACTCGAACGGACCGGCTCGTTTATGTCAAACAGCTGCCTCCTCTCCAGGGAGTCAGCGTCCAGTGAATGCGCAGTCTTGCAGTAAATGTGCAGCCACACAGCGAATGTGCAGCCTCGCAGTGAATGCGCAGTGAGACATCATCTCATGCCCATACAGTGGTGAGGGGAAGAAAATAGCAGATTGTCTGTAAATCAATGCCACTAACGAAATACAACATAATCAAAGAAAACTATGCAGTCATGTAAAGCCTGTTTCAACTAAGCTGCACATTCTCTGAAACAGACAGAGGGCCTGATTAACTAAAGTCTATGTAAAACTGTTTTGCTGGTGCAAAAAAGACGATGAAATCATGTGAGTTCTTGAGGCCGTTCATTTTCTCCAGGCACAAATCATGTCACTGGAATTGCATGTGCAACAATTTTAACATGTGCTAAAGATTTTGATAAATCTGGTCCTCCGCACATTTGACTGAACCTAGCCCGATTTCATTTCGCCTTGACTAAATTACAGGCTGCGAGCATTTCTCTTGTTCCTTCAGTGGAAACTTACGGTAAGTTCTTTTCTCTTCACCTCACATTACTTACGCAGTTCTTGTCTCTTTGCCTCGCAGTTGAAATTTTAAGAGTCCATGTCTTGTTACATCACAGATAACTGCAGTGAGACCTCGCCTTTTTGTCTCGTCGTGTTTATGCAACAAAGCGCTGTCTCCTCACCTCCGCGGTTAGCCCTCGTCTCTCTCATCTCTCGAAAATCAAACGCACTTTAAAGAAAACGATTCATTCTCATTCAAGTGGAGCTCACGCCAGCTACATTGAGGCTGCCAGCTGGATTACATGACGGTGTATGTGTTTCCCATTACTATTCCTATTTACATCATAATGTTCAAAGGTAGCATTTACATTTTTTTTGCACAGCTAGCCATAAATTAAAACAAATATCCTATTAAAGTTTATATCACCAAATATGTTGCAACAGAAACATTTAGTTATGACAAAGCTGACACACTTTATAGCCTATGCATCTATAAAACAATTAATTACATAACATTTAGGCATTATGTATGTATTCATATTGAGAGTTGCTTACAGAGAATTCTATTTTTGGTTTTCTTGTTATTTGTTTTTACAGCTATATATTTTCCAGAAGCATTTCGAGTTAAGTTCCTTTGCTCAAGGTTTCAATGGCAGTACCCCATCTTAGAACTGAACCTGCAACCCCTCAGCAAACTGTGCTTGAGTACATCAGTGTTGCTCAGCTGCAGTGGCAGGGCAGGTACCGATTGGCTTGAAGGTGCTGTCAATCAGTACCTGGCGGATCTCTCTGTTGAACAGGGTGTTGCACTGTGTGAAGCTGCAGTCGTTGTGGGCGGAGACACAGGTTGGGTCTTCTTTCATCAGCAGGGCTCTGTTTGGTGACAGGTCTTTCGGTGGAGACGTCTGTGTGAAACAAAACACATAACTCACTTATCAGTTTTAGGGATTTCCTTCAGTTCACATATGATGGACAACATTTTCCAGGGCCATGCACAGAGGTTTTTACACACTATCCATAAACACAGCTGTATATTTAGTAAAGCACTGTAGATGTGGGGTCTTTCTTATCAGGAGTATGGCAGTACCCCTACTTCCTGGGAATTGAACCTGCAACCTTTCAGTTATAAGCCCAGACCCTAACTTCAATATATCTTGACGTCCTTCATAAATGTGTATGGAGTAGAAAAGACGACATCCACAAAGAATGTTCTTGAGGTCAGGTAGGATGACAAGCGCCTGTATTCCTCAAGCATCTCACAGCAGGGGTGCTGACCTAGAATCAGCTTAAACTTTGAGCGCAGATTGGATAAGGTTTGGATAGGAATGTGGAAATCTTGACCCTAGATCAGCAACTCCTACACAAAGACTTAACGAAAGCAGGCCTCGATTAGTTGCCCCAGATTTTCAGGTGTGACTTGGGCCAAAATACTTAAAATGTTTAATTACTGAGAGTGTGTTCCTGCCATGTGTTACTTAAGTGTGAAAGGTATGTTCTATATTACTGATCATTAAATTTGGTCTAAAAATGTATAAATCTTCTATTCCCTGTCATATTGGGATATAAAAAGAAGATGAAGGGTTCCCTTTGGTCACAAAGCTCACAGTTAGACAATATACTCCACGCTCCCCCGGGCACGTCGAGAATAAAGAGGGTTTCAAGACCAAACAAAGAAAAAAAACCACATGGAGCTAATTACTGGTACATTAATAGCGATGTCTTAAAATGTGTAAATGATTTCACCATTGTGGGCGCCCGCAAAGTTGTCCTGTTTCTTTGATGAGTGTGTGTGTGTGTGTGTGTGTGTGTGTGTGTGTGTGTGTGTGTGTGTGTGTGAGAGTGTGAGTGTGTGTGAGAGAGAAATGGAAAATAAACCCTGTTTTAATGCAGGGGGTCAAGCTATCAACTGATGAAGCAGGCCTCCTACGTTCTCCTTCTCTGGGATGCTGCGCTTGTCACCAAAGACAAGCTTGAGATCCACAGGGGAATCAGGAGGGATCCATTCCTCTCCAGCGGATCCCGAATGGATCCCTGTCTCACAGGCTTTCATATCTACACGTGAGCAACAAACCAATCACAGACAATGCTTAGCTGAGGTCACTTCATATACTGTTATTTATTAGATACCCGGCGCTCTATTATCGACACAGCCTATATGCTACATATTATGTATGTCCACAGCTAGTTATTACATGATGTCTGAAATAAAATGAAAGCAAATAGACATTTTATGAGGCTATATTTTTCCAAGTTATCCTACAGACAGTGTAGGAGAAACAGGAAATTAGTGGAGTGGGTTCACCTGCCTCTCCTCAGTGTATTTATCGATAATTTCTCATTAAATTATGATGGGCTAAATGAGCTAATTGTTAAGAGAGTATCTTTTTGGTCTGAAGGGTAAGATTTATTTTATCCCTGCTGATTTCACCGTCAAATAGACACTCTGTGTAAATTGCTACTCTTCGCCAGATATCCTGACCTGTCTGGAAACCAAACTACAGTGCTAATTACTGTGCCGCTTTAGTGTCAGATGCTTTCAAGCACCTGACTAGAACTGGGGATACCAGATCGGCGCTAATCACACAGCGCCAACATGCACGTTAGGCATATTTAGCCGGGAAGGTGTTTTTGGCACCAAAGTAGGGTTTTTCATTCATTTCAGCAGCCACTTAGCTTAATTGTGAGTTACAAAAATGTCACCTCTCTTATTACAGTTTAGGTATTTAGCACATGCTGTAATCCAGAGTGGTTTACGCAGAGTTCACTTTTTAATCAGATTTTTTTTTTACATAAATAAGCTTGTAATGTCTGTATTACCAAATATGGTGAAATGCACACACTTATTTATGACAGGGCTTATGCACTTGGTATTTGTGTATGCATCTATAAAACAATCTTTTCCGTTACATCAAGGCACTTTGCTGATACTCCTGTCAGGAGAAATTTATACAGCATGCTGTTTTGGTTTGCTTGTAAATACAGCTGGATATTTAGTTAAGATGAGGTACCTTGTTCAAGGGTACAAAAAGCTGTGCCCTACCTGGGAATTGAACCTGCAGCCCCATAACATGTTTGAGCACTTTACGTTAAAACAGTTTCTCAGCCTCATTTTCCCGGTGCTCTTTGAAGTGTAGGGAAATGTAGTGTGTGAAATCGTATCACTGACTTCCCTTTGAATCTGTGTGTGTTTTCATGTCCATATTCACTCTCTGACCTCCTGCCTTCCACATGGAGGGAACACGTCACTCTCTGTGAGGACAGCCCATAATGAGCACTGAAAGAAACACTCATTTCTGCTGGTGACTCAAGCCTCGGAGTCAAGGAAAACGTGGAGATCAGGACACAAAGAAACCCGCTTCACTGTGCACGTACTGTGGCATAATGTCATGATTGGCCAAATTAAGGGGCCAATGAGATCAAAGTTCAGCCATTATTTAAGATTTTTGAGTCAAATTAACCCAGGACCTCTGCAAAAACCACACTGCTGCCCCTTTTTTTGTTTCTGTGTAACTGTGTTCAGGGCTTGAAATAATTGGCCGGTTTAGGCTTGGCGGCCATGTGAATGACATCACTTCCTAAATTCCAAGAGACCATTATCATATGTACAGCTGGCTATGGCTGAACACTCACACTCACACACACACACACACACACACACACACACACACATACACACACACACACACACACACACACACACACACACACACACACACACACACACACACACACACACACACACACACACACACACAGAGTTCTAAATGTGATTCATGGCTGGATGTAAAAGTCCTCAGAGAAAACCAAAGCCAAGGAGGGATGAAACGCACTTCATCCTTTTCGTATGATTTTGAAGACCTTAATTAGGAAAGAAGAATTCCGTAAGGGATACAACAGGTCCTTATGCTAAGATATCCTTTTCACATATGTCGGGTCTTATCTGCGCTACAGGGATATACCAAGATGTTTTCAGACCTCAAAGATTTTGAAGACAAAAGGTTGACGGCTCGCAAAAACACTCTCAATCTTTTCCACCCCTTAGATGTTGAGCGGGCCATTAGATCAAACATTTACCTCAGAGCATTTCTAGAGGCAAAATAGATGCAGTTATAAGACTTTTTATTTTCCTATGAAATGCATGTGGAAGCAAAAATCAGTAACAGATGGAATTAGGTAGAGTAAGTGAAGTAGGAGAGGCTTTTCAAAATGAACTGCCACAGAAATACTAAACAACGAGAGGCAACAAAGGTGAGCATTGACTGTGGTCAAACTGTACCGTGAATGAGAAAAAGAAACCAAAAAATGTCCATGTTAAACAGACAGAACCCACCCAAGTCTGGCACAGATCATTAGCAACATGCTTATATAAGCTATCCATACTGATTTATCCATCATTCCTGAAATAAATAGATAACTGCTCTGTTGGTCATTTTCATGGGTGGTTCAAGAGCCATAAACCACTTTTGAGTGAGATATAGCAGCTTTTATCCACCCCGGTCAAAGACTGAAATCCTCTCATTACTGAAAGGAGGAGACCTTAGGCGACACTGGTGAGGAGGCAGCTGAGAACCTCCCAGAAGAACAAAGAGGAGTCCAAAAGCACAGGCAGCGACATCACATCGGCCCCGGACTACGCTAACCGACAGCAGCGCACTTTCCGTGAGAAGCTCTCTGGCTCAAAATTAGGCACTTGTGTTTGGCAAAAATATTTCCGTATTTGCATTGGGCCTCGTCCAAAAAATCTGACCTAATGCAAGAAAACAAAGCAAAATGAAATCTTGATCCAATCTGATCTGACTGTTTATGCACTCTGATTTCTGATTTTCTCTTTTTGTATTAACCTTTAACCCTGCTCCCACTCTTTAACAGTTCACATTCCGAACAGGCCGCATGAACAAATACGGGAAAAAACGGGCTCGGATCCAGTTTAGTCACAATAAACATTGTTCTGAGCCATGGGTACACAGTAAAATATCCAGTGTTAATTTAACTCTAACAGAGTTTATGTGAGTCCAAGGGGGATCAAATGTACTTGAACAGAATAGATTTTAGAGTTTTACTGTGTAAGGACCATTACTCTCATTTTGTGTCTTGATTGTTTTGTTTTGTTTTTTTTTTGGTGTACTGCCCAAAATGGTGTACTGAATACAAATGAATTTTGTATTCATTTTCGCAGCCAATAAACTTCTGAAGCCATGTAAAAATTGGTAAATATGAATTTTGCTCTGTCCATTGTTAGACAGAAAAGCATGCACCCAAATGCTTCATAAGAGGTAGTTACCTGATCAGTGGGAGTGGTTATGTCCCCAAAGCATTTTAAATCTTGTCCCTCCTCTTCCTCGTATCTCTGGTCTTCAGCAATGATGTCTTTTCTGAGCAAGACCTATACAATAATAATAAATATGATTAAACTGCAAGAAAAGGTAAACTAGCAGAACCAAAAATGAGAAGCTCATTTCAGTTACAAAAGTCACTTGTAATCAATACCACTTAACTCATCCTTACTTAAAATCTATCAATACATCAACTATTAAAAATACTTATAAATTTATTGTAATCGTCAATGAATCGGAAAAGAATGAATGTTTACAGTCCATTTTGAGATTCTCTGTTCTTTTTAAATGTGTTTACAAGAAATCTAGAATTTTTTTTGATAGTTTCATAAAATGGATGAATATTCATCTTTGCACTGACGGAAAAAAAAAACCTCCTATGAGTCAACGGAGCGATGTAAAAACAATGAAGAGAGTCTTTGGTTTGAATCATTCATCAGAGTCTCAAGGAAATACTCCTGAGGAAGTAACTGATTACACATAGCCAATTCATCTCTTCCATCCCCAGATGTACAGCGCACTAGCATAAAGGCTATTATTATTGAAGCACTATTAATTATGAAGCTCGTTGGCAGTCGGGTGACGTGTTGTAACCGGAGATAACCAGACCCGCTTTCAAATGTGGCCTTGTCTTGCATAACCGGAGTTCTTGCGATGATCTCATTTGCTGAGAGCAGGGATGAATGTAACACTGTCTGATAATCTATGCATTTTCTGTTGTGCTTTTTTTTCCTTTTCGTTCCTGGAAGCTGACAGATGCCGAATGTTTCTCCGACAGTTTATTTATCACTGCTCTAAAGGGGCTGTAAGGTTTCTCTGTGTGTCGGGAGGAGAATTAATTCAGGGGCTGTTTAAATCAGACCACCGCTGTGAAACACTGATCCATGTGCTTCCCACAGAAATGTTATAAACCGTACTGACCCCATTTTTATAAAGAAAGTGTGGACCAAGACTGAGCTGAAAAGACTTCATTTGATTAGTTCATGACACAACTATTGAAATCACCAATATGTTCCAGCCGGCCAGACTTCATCAGGGTAGGAGACTGAGCAGGCCGAAACATAAGGGTATATTTTAATTGTTCCGAGATGAATCAGCCGTCCAATATAGACTTTTATTCTTTTTTTTAAGAAGAGCGGCCTTAGTCCAAACTTTTTTTAATATAATCTATCTTGTATTCCCTCTCAAAGCAGCACCTTCCTCACTTATTTGGCTCCTGACAACATTGCTTTTCTGTATCCTTTTAGCATATTGAACTCATTTCCAAGCATTGCTAATTCCCAGATCTTGCTGGAAAAGTGTCCAGCAGCACCAACCACCCAGAATGGCACTGTTTTGCATGTGTGTGAGAGTGTTTTTAATGAAAGCAAGCTACCCTGTATTTTTCAGTAGGATTAAAGTGCATTTTTCATTAACATGTAGGCTTATGCTCTTGTAGGGAAACATATCACTGTCTGCATTTGAAAACTAAACCTGCCATATTTCATTGTCGAGCAGAGTACAATAAATTGGTGACAAAATATATATTAGATTCACATCTAACAAGTAGTGAAGTGTGTAAGTGAAACATCTGATTCAAGTTCATATTACACATTCATACAGTTGAAATAAATATTGGCTACATGATCCAAAACATGACAGAAGATTATTTAGAAATCAGCAGGAATGCCTGTAATTAGCTAAACTTTGATTAATTTAGGTTTGTATTTTTGAATCTGAACTAAAAGTACACAATTGCAAATATTGGAAATATAGAGAATGATACATTGTTTTACACTGTTTCGTGTCACTTCCCGCAGCCCACTTATTTTAACAGCAATTTCAGATTCACTTACGTGTATTCAGATGTCTATCACGTAACCGCTATTCGTAACAACAATTCGTAATTCGTAACGACAACGCTCACAAACATTCTATTTGTTTTCAATTATGCCTGGTCTGTTTTGTCTAGTTTATACATTGTTTTGAGCGTTGTAGGCTGAAATTTATGTCGCGTATAACAAAATGCAAGTAGCGCGCGATTCGCAGAGGCTGTGTACCGTCTTCACGTGAAAGCGATTAAAGCCAACACTTTTTTTCTCCCTGAGGAAGCTGTGCACGTTGTCAAGAGGAGTTTATCCTGTTGATACTTTTAAACAAGCAACAAATTAGATCGCCACATGTGGACTTACAATTACATGAGTCTAGTAGTGAACCATGAAAAATGGTACCACCTGGAACCCGGTCGGGCGTGAATGCTGGATGAGAGGTTTCTGCAGACGCCTCGCGCCCCTCTCTCCCACAGCCCGCGCGGTAGATTGCCCCTGTCATGTTTAATCCATTACGCAGTATAGCTTCTTACTTGTTCAAGTCATTGTTTCCATAAGGCGCAATTTTATAAAGCCAATGAAACTGGGAACATCACCTTAGAAAAGCATCGTTCTGTATTTATTTCTCATTTCATTTACAATAATTACAATAATTTGTGCAACATAGTCTCAATGGAAACCAGGCTGAGGAAAACAGCCTTAATAGATTTACATCTTACTGACCGCTGTAAGACATTCTTTAAAAGTGGCTCCTCCGTATCAAACTAATGAAAATGTATATAGGCACAGTGCGCCTGGTTGCGGGTTAGGGCAATTTCCCCCGATCTTGACAAGGCAACAAATCGTTTTTCCTAACCCTGACTGAGAGAAAATGCTCCTGCAGTTGATTGTCTATGGCATAACCAGCACTTTTTCCCTTCCATTAAAGCAACAGATGCCAGGGGTTCACCTCATTACCAACACTTTATTTTTCTCAGCAAAGAGTTTGTCCATTAGAACCACTGATGACAGATATGTCTAGCTTGGATGGACAGCAGCTTCATTAAAAATACTGATTTACAAATATCACAAATGTTATGTGTGCTCTGTCATAATGAATCTGGAGAGATTATTTTGAACATGTCATGAATGGACATGAAATGCTGTACTATATAAAATAACAAAAAAACAAAAACTCAGAATTACCTTAAGGTGCGAGTTGGGTGAATTTTCACAGCTCACCCCTACAATCCTGGGCACAGTGGTGGCCACAGAGGAGACCGTGTTGTTGTTGTTATTGTTATTGTTGTTGACATTCTCGGGCTTTGAGGTCACCGTGGCGACCATGCTTGGGGTGTCCCCAGGGCTCTCCGTGCTCCCCGAGATGGTTATCTTCTTGATGGCTCTGGAGGCGGCCGAAGTTGGGGACACCCCGTTCCTGTTCAGGTGGTCCTCTTTGGAGGGGTCCTCGGGATGCCCCTCGGTGTCAGCGACAACCTGGGCCCCCGTGGGGGAGAGCTGGGGGCTGACGGGGCGAATCCGAGACTGCCCGAGGTAAAGGGACACCTGGTCATTGAGACTGTTCTGAAGTTCGCAGTTGTCCAGAGCTGCAGGGCTCGGCAGATAGGCGTCCTCGAAATCCGGGCATTTGGGGACGCTGGGGACCGACAGCCTCGTCCCGATTGTAAAAGGCTGGATTTTCCTGACGATGCTCTCTGACATCTTTTTTTTTTGTTGTTTTGAATCCACTCCTTGTAGCTTTAAATACTAAAATAACACCCCACACACAAAAAAGTCCCCAAAAAGATGAACAAAAAGTAGTCTTTTCCTCTCTCACTCTTTCTATCTCCCTCTCTCTTTCCCTCTCTCTGTCTCTGTCTCCAATGTTCCAAGTAGGAGAGAGACCCAGAAGAAAAAAAAGGAGGGAGGAGGGAGATGAATTGTAAAAGGGAACTGGTTTTTAAAATAAAAAAAAATCCAGTGAGGTTCAGCCGTCCACCTTCTTGTCCATCCTGGTAACGATATGCCCGTCGTGGAGCTGGGAGCGGATAGGAATGGAACTGCCCCCCTCCCAGTACAGGTAACACCGCTGCGATTGGGACGCACTCCCTGACGTGTGGGGATGGAGGGGAAAGGGGGTGTGGGTGGGGGGTCAGAGGGGTTTGGCCCTGGAGGAGTGGGTAGCGGCCGCGTGGAGAGCCTCCCTCGGAGGAACGGAGCGGAGCGGCGCGGTGGAGGCTGCTGCTCCAGAGGCTGCTGCTTAACTGCCCGATAAGCAGGGAGCAGAGAGCAAGAGGAAAACTGCTACTGGCATCCTGCCTGTCCACAGCGTGTAGAGAGAGAGAGAGAGAGAGAGAGAAAACTGAAATGAGGGAAGGGGGGTGGCGCTGGTGGGGCAGGAGGGTGGGAAGGGGAGGGCGGGGGTTGGGGGGTGGCGGTAAGTTTCGTATAAAGAGAGGGGTGAAGTCACCGCTCTCTGTCAGAGCGTGTGCAAAAAAGCCGCGACCAGGGGAAAAGGGCTGTAAACTCTTGTCAAAACTTCCCTGCTCAGAACGAGGGAGGAAAAGAGAAAAAAAAAAAGTGGCCCAGATAAGGAGAGAGCAGAAAGCGAGAGCAGCGGCGGCGACAGCAGCATAGAAAACAGGCGCCCTGGTCTGCTCCGCTGTGCTCTGGTCTGACCCCTCTCAATAGGAGCTGTTTGAGAATGAGGTAATGCCTTCAACATAAACAACATGTGCCACTTCTGGGCCCTTAACTCTGCCCCCACTTAATCTCTCTCTCTACCTCTTGTTTATTCTCTCCCTCCCTCGCTCTCTCTCTCTGTCCCCCTCTCTTTTAGTGTCTCCCTCCCTCTCCAACTCTCTTTTACTGTCTCCCTCTCTCTTGCTCTCTCTTCCTCACCCTGTCTGTCTTCTCTGCCTTTTTCCATGGCCCCTGAAAAAGGACAACAAGAGAAACAAAAAAATATATAGTTTAAAAGGCCCAACAGTGTCTGAAGGGACAGTAAGACAGCACAAATTCTCTGCAAGAAAAATGAAAGAGAACAGAGAGAACCCGCTCTCGTTACGACCACCTAAAACCAGCTCTTTAAGCGGCTCATGTTGGAGCAAAACAGCAAATTTCATAATACTCTTCTGGTTCATTTTACAAAAAAAAAAAGTATTTTCCAATAGAGGACCATAAAATAATCATTTGCAATACAAGAAAATATATATCTCGTGTTTGGTTCTCTGGTTTCTTGTGTGTTGGCATGCCTCGCTGAGGAGCACAGATTTATCTCTGCTTGTTTCTTCTCCCCACCAGCTGCCAGTGCTCCAGTCTCTGTTTTGGGATCATTTGTCGGGGAATTTCTGGAGACTGGATCATTAAAATGCTTCGACCTCCCCGGCCAGAGAGACACATGCTCGGAGTAAGTGATACCTTTGGCTCCTGGGCTACCTCACCATGATGACAGCACCATCGGAGCATTTTGGAGGACATCTTGTGCAGTGTGCTGGCAGTCGGTCAGAAAGATAAGTAGAAGGTGACAGACCTCCAGAGGGGAAAAATGTAGCATTTCCTTCTGGACCCAGAATTGAATTACACGAAACCCAGAAACACCTGTTGTCTGTGCTTCTTATACCCGTTTATACTCTCTTCCAATTGTATTTTTTTCTACCATCCCTCCATCTCCAATCCCTTTTTATTTTGCAGTTTATTACATCCAGGAGAGGCATTCTAACTGCTGTCTAGATGTGAATCCTATAAAGCCAAAAGTTAAAGCCAATAGTCAGTATATTTCCATATAATAACCTGTATATTTCCATACAACATTTACCGTCTGTAAATGAACCTCTGAAACAAAAGCTTCTGGATGGGATTTTTTTTCCATTGAAGTAAAACTTAAAATTGATTGAGCTTGTCTCTGGATATCGGATGTTTTTAAGCCACAGAAATAAAATGACAAATCATTCTTTAAAAACTCTTTTTCTTATATGTGAAAAAAGTGTTGACAGAGCTGGATCTGTAAATGTGCAGAAAGCAAATGTGCTCACTTTAACCACATATTAAGCTTTTGTTGATCATGATTTTTCCTCCATTTAGTCTCTTTATCACAGTGCAGTATGTCATAGTTAACTGTGCAACAGGGAAGAACATGAGACCTGACTATTGGGAAATGTAGATTTTCACTTGCGTGAGAAATGAACCTTTTGAGACTTCAGCGCTGCTACTTGATTCAGCAAGAATAGCTGGGCAGACATCGCAAATTGGTATCGGCCCAGAAAATTTCTGTTGATGCAACCCCAGACAAAGGACAAATTGCATTACACTCAGTTCTCCTTGGCTTGGCTTGGCCTTAACCCTGCATAAACACAGGAACATGAAACACAAGCATTGGCTGGATCCTACTTCTCATTATCTTCTGTGGATGACTGGGAGTGGACGGTGCACCCTGAATGTCGCTTGCCAAAAGCAAGTGCTAACAAAGTTTGCCATTGGGTAAAGAGAATGATGGCTTGGCTAGGTGAGGTCAACAAAAAAAAACCCAATGCTAATACAAACAAGAAGAGAAAAGCCATTCTTTGCGAATGAAACTGTCAGCCTGTGTAGTTTTAGTTTATGTACCTACGTAGCCTCAAATTCCGATCTCTCGAGCTCATCCCTTTTGGCTCGTACCTCGACAGCTCTTCAGTTTCTGAAACAGTGCGAACAAAGAAGCCAGTAAGTGACATTTTGGCAGTTTCCTGCAATATTTTCTCCCCCTTTCAGCCCAAACAAGAACAGTGAGAAGGAAGGGCTTGCAACATCAAATGTTCTTGGAGGGGACTCTTTTTTTTTGCTCTATCAAGTTTCCTATCCTCTAAAATTATAACGCAAATTCCAAGTGGAAAACCTGATGAACATACAGTTTTGGTTTAAGCTAAGATTTTAGCATTACCTATGCTACTGTAGATCAAACCATTTGAAATCGAAGGAATATTTCAACCAGTGACAGCCCTTCAAACAGAATAATGTTTGGGATGGGACTCTGCTTGTCACTCAAGTTTCCCAATCAGTAGTTACATTGTCTTAACCTGAAGTTACAACGGGCCAAAAGGTCAAATGTACAGAGACTTCTTTGTCTTAATAGTTCTGGAATGGGCGTATCATAGGAGATACAGTATCTGGAGTATACATGTTCCAGATATGCCTGTTATTATGTTAAAGTACAACGTGTTTTGAGTCTGGGAAGTCAACATTTGTCTATGCGTCAGGTCCAACCTCTGAAAATATCCCTGCTACCTTTTGTGTCATGAAGACCTCTAGAGGAAATGACTATGCAAAATTTCCAAAGGAATCCAAGAATAATTGTCTATATACTGTATGTCTGACAATTAAATTAGGATTTAATATATGTCATGTTATGGTTCATATCAACAAAACTATAATTATGCTTTTGATAGATGCTTCTGTTGGGGAGGTATGTCTTGTCACTGTTGCCCCAAGGCCCTGCTTTGGAAGTGGGGCAGGGTGGGGTGGCAGTCTCACGCTATATACAGTTCCTTTGTGGCAACGTAAAGGAACTTTGTATTTTGAACTTTGTAAAAAGCAAACCAAATTGAACTGAACTGAATAAAAATGGTCTGTATTTTTAAGCAATTTAAAAAACATGTCAAGCAAAAATATTGCTGGATATCATTTATTTTCACTGTGCGGCTTTTCCTTGCTCAAAATTTCCCTCACAGTGATGTTTCAACCAGGACACAATGTGCTGACAGGGAGTCAACGGGGTGGGGTGGGGGATGATGGGGAGGGCGCAGCACCCTGAAATTACGTAAGTCCGACCCTCTGTGTGTTTCTCCGAAAAAGAAGGGCCCCCCCTGGATCTGAGATGAAAGGCTCATAAGCACAAACCACAGTACACACTGCACCATTCATTCATCTCACACAATCCTTCCCATCAGCAAGATGGCAACAAAGGAATCTCAGCCGCAGCCAGGTCCCTGTGGGTATGAATCCCCCTTTTTTTGTGATCAGGGCCCCTCACGTTACACCGTCAGACCCTTGCAACGCGAGACCGCTTCGCGGCGAGGGTCGTGACCGCAGGTGTGACGGGAAAGAACAGATGCCTTCCCGCTGACGCCCTCAGCAAGCACCTGCAGGCGACCGTTACGGCTCGGCGCGGATTCCTCTTTCACGGGCTCTGAAGAGCTCCTTGTCTTATCTCTGTAGGAGGAGTGCGCAGAGAAGGGCGATGATGTCATCCGCCACGGAAATACCAGCGAGATCAGGTCATCCTCATTGTTTAGACACGCGCCGCTGAGAACGAGAAGGGACCGACCTTAAAGAGCTCTCTGGTGGCCCAGGGAATTGAGGGCTGTTTTGCTGTAACCTGTAATTGTGGCTGTACTTTTTGTAATGTTGACTGAAGCTATTGTGACTTTACAGCTCAAATGAGTTATTGCTCTGGCATTATGTATTTTAATATACTTTTTTAACAATAACTTGTGCTCCGGCTGAGCACCACATAAAAAGGTTGACATGGGACAAACACAAATACAGCTTTCCAAAACTACATACAGACATAGTTATTTGGTTACACAACGTACAATATGAACAGTGTGTGTAGTTTTGGGAGGATTTGTATATTTGTGTTTACATAACTAAAACATAATTATATGCTGTATATTTAACTGTATATGTAGTTTTTGAAAGGTGCATTTCTATGTCATGAAATTTTGTTTTGTAGAACCAACAGAATATCCTGAAAATGTTGCACGTATTTTAAATGGTTTTGAGCCAAAATGATAATTACACTCTGCAGTCATTTGCATCACATTATTTATTTGCCTGTCTGACTTGCCCATTGTAAATTGCTATTTTGTGTATGGTACTCTTTCATTCCAGTTCAAGAAATTCAGACCTGATAGCGTGACCCTGCTTTCGACTTGAACCTTCAAACTAATGACTGCATGACCACTTCTCCAGTAGCTCATGATGCCATTTACCTAGTCTGGTAGGCCCACTCCAGCAAAACGTACCTACTTATTTCACTCCACGAAATACTAACAGCACGGAAGCAGAGAGTGGCAGTGTAGGAGCTCACAGAACTTGCAAGAAAATTAATGACACCTCATTATTTCAGTTACTTCCCAAACAGGATAGCTAAATCACAATTATAGCATATGCAAGAACTTTCGTCGTGCCACGTGGGAGGTCCCTCAAGGAGGAAGTCCGAACATCGACTTTTAAGACCAAAAATATTCATACATTATTCACGCAAGCAATATCCACTATGTGATATGAGCATGAAAACAGTGTTATTTTAAGCTTTTTTACTTTTTGAAATGTTTAGGTCAACTGAGAGGTCAGTTCCTATTTGCAGTGATGATCTGGGGAATCAAAATGCGGGAATTTTGTGAAATTACAGAATGTAAGGGGTGCTGAATCTAATCAGAGAGAATTGATAATCAAGTGGCCAGATAAGACCTAGTTTTGTGGGAAAAGGACACTGTCCAAAAGTTCCATGGGGACGCTGTCCTAAAGACCCTTTCTACGTTCCATGTGGTCTTTAGCTAGCATGGCTTCATATTAACTCCTCATCACCGCAAGAGTTCTATGTAGTCCAGCATTGGAGTTCTGTGTGCCCTGTCAGCCAACAAACACCTATTACAGTCAGTCACAGTGTGGACACAGCCAAATCACATGCAAGTGTCCAGGTTTCCACTGCGGTCTGAGAACACTCTCCATAATAGAATATGAACACAAGCACATCAGAGATAACCAGGACTCTTACTCCTACACATTATAAAAAAGAAACCCTTTCCCAAGAAAGCTGAGTCATTACTTCAATTAACGTAATGTTGATATTGACCTCAAGTGACATTTTATCTACATAAAACAGGGACCACCCAGGTCTGTGATTATATTAGGTTTTCTGCTTCACCTGCCTTTGGACTAGCACAATGCCAAGCCAAATTACTGGTAGTTTGAAAAACATTTCTGCCTGTTACAGATTGCTTTGGCTGGAAAGGCAACGGCAAATGAAGTAAACAAGAGCAAGAGGACTGCAGTTCAAAAAATAGCATAATTAATGAAGGAAATTTAGTCCTACTGGGGGTTTAACAACTGGTGAATTTTGTGTAGTCAGCGGTATTAGAGTTGGAAACGAAAAATGTCAGGTCGGGTTTGAGAAAAGTTGAGCTGTCTCGCTGTGAGAATGTGCCCACTGCGTTCAAAAAAAAAACCTGAGGTACAACATCTGTGTACAGTGTACTTTCGGAGTGATGGGAGTATTATATTTTAATCTCCGGACTAAATAACTTGTCATTTCTGAATCATTCCATTGGACTAAATCATAAAACAGACAGATTACGATATTTATATAACTTTGACAGGGGAATGATTTTTTAAAATTGTTTTCACTGATGTTACACACAGGGAACTTGCAAATTCGGTGTCGGTGATGTATTGGAGAGAAAAATAACAGTGAATGCCCAAGGCAATCGTGAGTGACATATGATGTTAGATCACCCGTTTTTCCCGTCAGTGGCTGGGTATAAGTAGCTATCAGTCAGAAAGAAAATCCAAAGAGATTTAATGAAATCGTAAAACCTGACAACAGAGTTACTTTCAAAATGGCAGCTTTCTGCCCCAGGAGTAGAATGACATCATGAGTTTGCGGAGCGATAAAGTTTCGCAAAGGTGGAGCACAATTTCACACATAAGAGATGGAGCAATTGCAAGAATAACAAGGACAAGCTGAACCAGATTTGCTACCTGCCAAATCTTCATCGTCATGGTTAGGAGCCTGTCACCAGTGTTGTCCTGGTAACAATGGACCTGAGAACACTCTGTTATGTGATGTTGGTCCCTACATTGCAGTGCATTATGGGTCAGATTTGTAGATGAACATGGACACGTTGCCTTGCTTGTGCGTGTAGTGGGAGGATTTTGTTATTGGGTGTCAAAAAAGTGAAGCCATATCCATTAGTCTTTTTACCCGAAAAGCTTGAGGCAGATTTTGTACAGGAAACAAGGTTTTTACCATTTTTAATTCCCATGAAAATGCTTCAAATTACCACTGGGATCTGTTGCCAAGGTAACAATACAACATAAGCTGGTATTTCTTGTATGAGCTTCATTATCAGTTTTATTAACATTCTTCCCTTGTTAATAAAATCTATTTGTGTGTTATATTACCACTTTCCTTAAACAAGAGTTTTTCACGTTTTTCATTGGAACATTTGTAAATGGCTACAAAATATGAACATTTCTTTGAACTAAATCGCATTCGATTGGGCCTACATTCTACGATTATAGTTTCCTTTCAAAAATCAGTGTTGAAGATGTTATATCAATAGACCAAATGATCTGTTATAAACTGGGTAAGATTGCAGTTGAATTCTGTTTGCATTGATTCGTATTACGTTATATCATTTCAATCCTTCCAATTATTTTTTACAAAATCGCTGCATTGAATTTGTTACGTAAGAATTGCCTCTCTCTGCGGAAAATGGTATTTTAAAGGGACCACCCAGATTATTAGTAATAAAAGCTCTAGTCACACAGGCAGATAATTAGACAGCCCTGGGAACCGACGCACCACACAGGGGCCCCACCATTACACATTACACATGACACATTTCCGCTCCTCTGCTATACTCCCTCTCACCCAGGCAAAGTCAATCAATTTGAAAGTAATTTTCCACCTTTTTCTTGCAAATTGTGCACAAAATTCCTCACCTCTCCACTCTGGGAAAACATCTGTGTTAGTTTCATGCTACTGTAATGAGCCCAGCGAGGTTATAATCAATCTCATACCATTATTATTTAATATTGCGTGTATTTTACCCTGAACCGTTAATTCATTCTCTTTCTTAATACAGAAAAGCAATTTTGACTTCTTGTTCATTTCTTCCATTTATTATTATTATTATTAGTAGTTAGTAATCGTAATAGTAGCAGAGGGAGCAGTAGTACTAGTATGTAAGAACATTCGATGAGGAGAACAGGGCATTCCAGTCAACTAGGATCACCATTTAATATACAACTGCTGTACTAGAAGTAGCAGTATCAGGCCTTAGATCTGAATTTACTGGAAGAAAAAATTTTTAGTCAGTCCTTAGGCATAACACTGATGCAAACCGGATGAGAAATATCACACCTGGCTGGTATTCAAACTGTCCAGCAGCGCTCATGAATCAAAACTTTTCCTCTCACATCACAAGAAGACGCGCTCACTGTGGAAACAAAGGCGGCCGTCTCTCAGATTCAGCCGAGCGAAGTGCCTCACCTCAGAGAATCTCAGAATCTAGCAGAGTTGAGGTCAAGAGGTCGATTTTTGTAGATAACAATCATAAAAAAATGGTGCTAATTTTCATTACATTGAATGCTAATGCTGTGCTAATGTTCATTTGATAATAAAAAAATACACTTGAAGTGTAAAAAAGACATTTGGGGACCAAGAATATGTGCTTTTAGCTTTTCTAATCCGAGAGCAAGCTCCCAGCCAATAGAATATCAGTATATTATACTGTTATTGATACTGGCACAGTAATGAGGTATTACAAAAGTGATGCCAGGCAAACCTAGAACAGTCAACCTCAGAAACCCTAGAAACAGGGTGCACCATTGGAGGTAGAAGTGGAGCTTCTTTGCCTTAAGTGTTATGATTTTACACATGACTAAACAAGTTTTCACAGGTGGCTCAGACTTCAGAAAATACTGTGAACCCCCCTGGCGGGATTAGTCATTTGTATCGTAATCTGTTTTTTTGTTTATGTCACTTAAAGATCACTTTCTCACTCAACCTCAAAGTGAACTTTCTAAGACGAGGCGCGGGCTGACAACTTGACGATATGAGATTCGGCCTCACGATAATATTACATGGCATTTCACTTTCATTTTTCATGTTTATGTCATATTTGGATAGGCACATATCACTGATATACCTATAACAGTAGACCAAATCAAATTCATACAACAAATTGGTAGCTTGCTGGATGTCAACAAGCTGGTAGCCCTGCTGGATAAAATGGACCTCGGTCACATGACAAGCCAAATTAACAAAGCCTTTAACGCATGTTAAAATTGGTACATTTTCAGTGACATGATTTGTGATTGGAGCAAACAAACTACCAGAACCAATCACATGCCCTCTTATTCTTTGTGCTCCGGCAAAACAGTTTTGCACATGCCCAAATGCGTCAGTACATCAGGCCCTATATGACCTATAGTAAGACTTATTGTCCATTGTTCTTTGGAAGACAAAACTGACCCTAGATCAGCACCCCAAATCTGAGATACTATATGAATGCAGGCGTATGATCTATTGGACACCTCATTGAACCCCGAGAAGCTCTTGGCTGGGATGTAGAAGAGGAATTATTTTGTCTTGTAGAGGATATAAATAATTCCTCCCCAGATACATGAGTCTGGGTTGACCTCATCCAGACACTGCTAATCTCAGACATTCCAGTCTAATTCCTCAAGGACTCTACTGTGAAACTATGTAGCACAAAGCATCAAGTCTTTCTGTGTTTGTGGTTTTTATACTGATATTCTGTATTCATTGAATGCTGCATGCTAAATAGCAAGGTATGAACATAGATGTTTGTGTATTTGTACTTCTGAAGTATATAAATTCTCATTAATTGTTAGCTTTTTTGAAATTGGCACATATTCCTTCATTTTTAATTATGGACAGGTCATAGTGTATTTTATATTGTGCTTAGCAGTTATTTTTTCTAGGAGTCAAAATAAAACAGAAAGCAAATTGAATTATGAAAATAATTATGGTGGAACAGCTCCAACCAATGGAGAATTTCAAAAACAGCAGTTCAGTGCTTTTTTCGTTTGTTTTTTCATTTTTTTTTATATGAAAGATAAGTAACCTTCAAAAAAAGGCATATTTTTCCTTTGAAAGAATGACTAAAGCAAGAATGTTTAAATCACTGCCATTCATAATTCAGCCTAACAAGGAAATAATAACCATAAAACTATAACCAAAACCATAAAATACCATCACCTCAATGTGCACCAAGATGCAGTGTAGAAGTGAACCTTCCTCAAATTGCATCTTGGTACAAAAAAACATAATTACAGCCATTAAGCTAAAACAGGCAAGCTATTTACTGACAATCTACAGAATCCAGTCCAGTACTGCATCAAGCAAGGACATCAAAAGTGTCTGCCTGCATTGCTTGACGTGGAATGCAAGCCATTCCAAGCACTAACAACTCTGTGCCAGACAATATCCTCTGAAATCAATGCAGAATTTACCCTGAAATCATTTTCATCTACATCCCCTAACTCTGCTGACCAAAAACCAGAATTTTCTTCTGCAAACTTGAAAATTCGTCACCTTGCAAACCATTTCATGACTTAAAAAAAAAAACTCAATTAGCATCCCCCTAGCATTTCCCCTCCTTAGCCTCCTTTCGCTAGGCGATAATTGTGATGACATTTCCGAAGAATTTCGGCAGGAACAAGGTGTGCGGAGGGCGTGTGCGCTGCAGGCTCGTTCCAGAAGAGCTGGGCTCAGTCATGGCGTTCATTCATCGGCCAGGAATTCGGGGAGTTGCCTGGTACAAACTTCACACTTTCAGCCCCTATTTAGCTCCTTCTGCTGCCCTTCTGTGCTGCAGATTCGCGATGAGCACAACTCACTTCTTCGCGGAATTTTAAATGGCCTGTGCTGAAAACATACTTCAGCCTAACGAAGATTAAATTGCATTGGGGTCAGAACAGGTATTCCATATGCTATGCTATAAGCGTCTCAGATCAGAAATGCTGATCTAGGATCAGGTTTCCACTGCCCTCATCTTATCTTTATCTACTATGACATAAACGCTTAAACTGATCCTAGATCAGTGGCCTGTAATTCAGAAAGCATCTCAGAGCAGGAGTGCTGACTGAGGATCAGTTTCTCCAAACCTTATGCATTGCAACCTAAGAAATAAAGCTGATCCTAGATCAGGGCCTTATAAAGAAGCGCCTCAGACTAAAAGCACTGATCAGGGATTATGGTTCCCCTTTCTCTAGCCTAACCTCATCCATGATGACCTGATCCTAGATTGCATGTGGTCTTTACATATTATGCCAATCTTTTCTCAATATCAGACTTCACAAGCAAAGGGAGCCAGCAAACAACCAATAAAATATAACCTTTTGGTACTACTATGTGGTAACAAAACAAAACAGCTGTCTCCTATCATACGTGGCGTAACCAGCAGAAGAGGCTATGTTGAAAAAAGCAATACACCGAGGAAGATGAAGGTACAAGGGAAAACATACTAACACCAAGCGGAAAATATGCACTGGACAGAAGAGGGAGATAATGAATTTATTGGGCTATGGCAAGAGTGTGAGGGTTTATTTAATCTATCTGAAAAATCAGGTTTGTCGCATAAAGAAGCCTTGGGCAATATGCCAAAAATTAGACATATATAGATTTTCCTTACTCCTTTTTTTCCAAGTTTATCGAATGGGGAAGAAGTAGCGACTCAGACAGGTTCACATTGACTCCTGACAGTGTGGTATAATGGTTAGGAATCTGATCTTGTACTTCAGAAATAGGACCAATTCCCACCCAGGGTCCTGGCACTGTACCCTTGAGGAAGGTACTTCACCTAAATTTGCTTCAGTACATATCCAGCTGTATAAATCTAGTCTGATTTGAGGTGTGCCAACTCTAAAACATTACTCTCTGAATATGACCTTGGAATTGTGGGAAATCCATGAATATTTGAGACATTTGAAAACAACTGCCACTACAAACAGCAGAAAGAGTATTCAATAATATCATTAGAGATCCATGGTGTTTCGTTTTTGTATAGTAGGCTATATCCAAAGTTTTCAGCATACTGGGTTCAGGAGGCCACCCATTCTAAAAATATTATACAGTAGCCTATAACATAAGTGATTCTCAGGATTGTTTTTTTTTTTTTTTAAAAAATCCAACTGTGGTTGCAGAAAAACATGAAAGGAAAAGTCATTTTAGTCACATGTTCCAGGATGAAAACATATGCCGTCTTATAGCTGCATTTTTAATGCCTTATGATGCATGATGCTCCCCCCTTAAGTTGCTCTCAATTCCAGGTCCCTCCCTGGGGCTGGGGATATTGCAGGACTTTGAAACAGACATTCAGAAATCCTCAACTGCTGAGGATTTGTAATCAGCACAGGTGGTAGCCATTGCCTTTGTCAGGTGTTAAAAGCAGGCCTTTCCAGGCTGAAAGGACAGTATTGTTTTGTGATACTTAAGGATGTAATGTTTGTTACACCATATAGACAATTAAAAGGTGTGCAAAAAATTACTTTTTGTGAGCACAACAGCACATAATAAACAAACTTAAAGTAACTAACAGGCATAAGCTACCACTTGCAGCACTGCAGCATGAGCTACCTAAACTGATTCTGGATCCTGAGAAAATTGGTATCAATTTAACAAGAAAAGCAACCCTCATCCACCCCTAAGAAAACACACAAAAACTATTATTAAGGTTAGCTTACCTAAGTAAACTTCTTATTCTGATATTGCAAAGTTTCAAATTTCACATATCTATCACATAACTGATTAAATCATACTGGCCAATACATAAATAAAAAAAACAAAATCATGACATCTCATGAAAAATAACCAAATGTTCCTTTTTCAACGTATCTGTATGTACTACGCATCCAGCATGATGGAAACTGGGGGGTTAGTCATCAAAGACAAGCAGGCTGTTTACTTTGACTCCAGTTATCGTCCAGTGTGATCTTAACAAACAACGTAAACAACAATGAAAAACTACTTTGTAACAACATTCTTTTAAAAAGCACTGCACTAATAAATTAAATGTGAACTTCATGGAACTGGAAGACATACTCTGAAGGAAAACAACAGCTTGTAGCGGCGCAGACATATCGACTCGTCAGACTCTGCTGCGGTGCCCTGCAGGCTATCTGATTCAAAGAGCTAAAACCCAACGCTGCGGCGTCTTTGCTGAAGTTTAAAACTTCCTGTATAGATGCAAGCTTATTTTAATGTTCTTGGTAAAAGGTACGCATGCATTCTAAGAACCATTTCCCCATTCTAGAGGATGTGGCTTGGGGCTCAGCTATAGTTCTAATTAATCACTGGTTTGAGGTCAAAGGGGAGTAAACACGATGTCTTTTCAAGAGATACTGCTTGGCCGAGAGCAGCCAGATTAGGCTGAGGTCAAAAGGGTACCAAAACAGAAGGAGACCGCATGTTGCTTCCAGCATCCAGACACTAAACTGGACAATGCATACATTTTCAGACGTGTCGTGGTGAGTTCATTTCGTTATCAATGTTTCTTTAATTTACCTTTAATGTTCACCTTTAAGAGCAATTGGTTTACCATATGTGCATGCATGCATGTATATATGTGCTTTGAATTTCCAAAAGGGGACAACAGTTTCATATTATTTATTTTTCCAGTATTTCGTTTTGCTATTTGAACATCTAAAAAAAGTTTAAATCCATATGCCACAATGAAGCTAGCATAAAACTACCATTCATTTGAATTTGTACTTATCATTCGATTTGTTATTGCATGTATGTCATTTGTTAGACTATGTTCAGCATAGGTATTCTATTAACAGTTAACAACCTTGTTATATGTGCCAAACCCTTAGTAGCAGAATAGAATGAATAAAAGTGTGTTAACGGTCACTTTACTCACTTCTTCACGCTGCCTTTGGTAGACACTAAAATTATGGTATTTCATAGTTATGGTTACAGTACTCATTTGAACATATTTTCAGCATTTGCCTTTTTAGTACTGGTTAGCATAGTCAGCTCTCTTTCAGTGAAGTTGCATATATACTCAAATGTGTGCAGGATGCGTAACATTCTGGGAATATTGTAAGTCAGATCTGGCATTTTATTGCTCATATCAATGATGTGAAAGTCATCTTACGTTCTCCTACAATGCAGTCATATGCTACATAATAATTGATTTTATTGCTCTACAAAAACAGTATGTTCTCATATGAAAAAACCCTATCATAAAAATATTCTAATAATCAGTAGAAGCCTAACTGAGTGCAATATAGACATAGACAATAGTTGATATTTCATGTCATTATGGTGGGCGTAGGTGCATCTCATTATTGACCTCATCTAATCTTAAACCCAGGAAGACCAGACTGATGTTGAAGTGAATTCTCCTTGTACTGATTCACCTGCTAACAATAGGTCCGACTGAGCCTGTTCCACAGGTGAGAAAATGCTTTCTTTTTACTTAGTTCTGAGTTATGATGAACCATTGCTGTCAGCGATTAGTGAACTAATTTCATTACGTTTCAGCCCGGTGAAGAATTTGTTTTGACCTGTGCTGTCAAAGTAAACTGCGTTAAGAAAAACACATCGAACTAGCTAAACAGGTTGATTGCAGAGACCTGTCATTTGTCACGTTGTATTTTTTTTCTTGGTTTGTTTATTTTTAACCTCATGTAATTGAATTTTGCGCTGAGAGGTTAACTATTGAGAAGATGTACATGCTTCATCTCCTATTGGACTAATTAGTGAGTTAGCATCACTGCTTATATCATTTTTTTTTCTGGAGCTCAAGGGCTTTTAACCAGAAGTGTATTGTATAAAATGAGCATTTATGTCACATGACAGCTCTTGTTAAGATCTATGAAGAATCAAGTGACCAAACAATATGATTGATATCATGAATGGCAATGAGTGAATCAATACAACAGTAAAAAACTACTATTTTGGATAATTGTTTGGAAATAGAGGATTAAAAGTATACTTCTGGACCTGCATACAGAGGTTTAAGGCAAAACTAAACTGAAAATTGTGTGCGCCAAAAAAGATGCACGTAACTCAGCCAAAATGTTTACATTTTGAAGTGTTTTGTACAGTCATCTTACGACAGACTCTTTTCAGTGAATAAACCTCAGTGAGGTTTTTGGTTTAGAGTGAATAAAGAAAATGAAAGGCAAGCAATAAAAAATATGTTTGCTTACCTGTACAGTTTGACAAAAGTGACTCACACTCCTCCATTCTACACTTGCAATATATAGTAGCAAACTACACTGTGCGAATTCTTTCCTTGTTTTGTACCAGAAACCACAGTTGTGTGTACAGAAAAGATGTGCTATTTCGCAGTGCAAAGTGCTGTATAGTAAAGTCAAATGAGTACAGCATGTGTAGAGCATTTGATAATGTTGTCTCCGACGAATTTGCTCGGTCACCAACAAACCAGCAAACAGCGCAACAGGACCTCTCTTGAGGCAGAGATAATTCAATTCAACTGGACATACTAGGCTAAGAAATGACATAAACACTAAAAATATGCAATAGCAAGTCAATTTCTACTCTATCTTTTTGTTTACTCATAAATACAGTTACTGCCAGAACTGGCAATGGGTTCTGAGACCGAGAAAAATTAATTAAATGACGATATGTAATCCATTTTCATTATGAATTCGCCAACACTGACCTCTTCACATGAAGTCACAAACACATTACATAATGCTACTTATGAAGAACCTCTTGAGATGGATTTGGAGTTAACCCCAAGAAAATGTCAGCATGACCTTGTTTCAGTCTAAATGATTTGAAATGCACGTTATGTAAAATACGTAAGTACCCCGAGTCTTCATTATGAAACACTCACACTCAAGTCTTTTAAGTGTAAAGAGGTTGGAGGATGAAAAAGATTTGCTTTTCCTAAAAAGGGGTGATCGAGTAACACAAACCATGAATTTTCACTGCAAGGATACATGTACTGTTGTACATAAAAAAAATAAGAAAAGACTTTTCTTTAAGTGCTTCCAAATTAAGGGTCTGGTAAAATCAACACACAAAGCTCAGTCCAATTACAAAGAAACTGCTAAATGTTCATTTCGTTATGAGTCATGACACCTACTGAAATTTTCTAGTCTGGAAACACTTCAAAAAAAAAAAAAATTTTTAAATGTTTTTTCAAGGTGACACAGGTGGAAATTAATTAGTGGAAAATTCCATACCATATTAGGAAGTTTTTTTTTTTTCTACACAGCACTGTCAGAACGTGAGAACGTTTAGCAGGTCATGAAGCAGGAGCAATGGTCCTTAGATTTTTGGAGTCCAGGCTTGACACAATGCTAGATAATCTTTAGACAGTGGGTAAATGACAAGCCAACATGGGCTAAATGACCTGTTCATCATTATGCATTTTTATGTTCTAATGTTTTCACGTGTGGCAGTAACATTTTAAAATTATTTATTAGGACAGACATCTTCTCACTCAAGTTCAAGCCACCTTACAAATATAGTACATTGAAACACAATCAGAAAATAACAAACGACACTTTGACACTTCTAGCCCATGGTCTCCAAACTTCCTGATTTATTAAATGTCACACTTCCACCTTCCTATTGCATTCCTCTGTGAAACCACAAAGGGTTGACCATTTCATTTCAAGATTTATACCACACTCAGATAGATTACATTTTCTAAGTGCCACAACGTCTACTAGTTTTACCATATTTTAACACTGAAGTACTTAAATTGAGTTTAATAATTCATTGGTCAGACCATACCATTAGTAGATTCCACATATTTTGATATAGTGTATTGCCGTGTTTCCGGTTTTTGTAAAAGACTTTAAGCCCTAAATTGGATGCTAATTAAAAGTACTAAAAAAAAAACCATGCACAGATTTTTGCCCTCAAGGGGTAAAGTTTGACAGTTCTGGACAGGATGCTTCCTAACCAAAAAAACGTCCTACACCTCAGGTCAGTTTATAGCAGTATCCTGTATTAAATGGAGCGTATCCTATGACAGACTGCTGTGTTCTGCTATATGGTTTTTTACGGCGTTTACTGAGTGGAGGGTGAATCATGACTGGAACTTACATTGGGGGGCGGCTGGGTTTGATAGCTTTCCTCCAAAAAGTCTTCTGACACCACGCAACAGATGTCTTTAAATCCCTCACACTTCTCCTCTGTAGGCCCACACTTTTGTAAAACAATATATCCCTCTGAGTGTCGGAGAAAAACCTGACCCTCAGAAACTTTGTAATAACAGTGTGGTGGCAGTTTGGCTGAAGCTCCTAAGTAGCCGCGCTCGCTTACAGAGAGAGCTCTAGGTTTGACTCACAGTTGGGGTTTACCCTGAAGCAGAGAACTTGCACCAAAACCAGATGTGTAAATAGACAATATATCAAATATAAGCTGTGCTAAGTCACAATGGATGTGAGGAAATTTCGCAGGAATACATGAAAAAGGGCAGCTGTACGTAGCTAGGCCGTTCTTTCTGCAGAGAAGGATCTCTTTGGCTGTTTAAATGCTTGAATCTCCAGCAAACAGAGAAGAACGCATATTATGTGAATTAGCCCTGTTTAGCTGAGCGTAGCTAAATCCATCATTGTCATTAATGTAATTTACTAAAAAGCATTGTGAGTGCCGTATGAAAATTAATATATTCGTTTTCATGAACATCCTGTCTTTTTAGTCCCTTGCCAGGTTTTAATATAAAATGAAACATAGTTCATCAACAATATAAGTTTTGTACAGAAAATTGTAAATGCATTGATTTGACATTTTCAGTAACAGGAAAATGAAGAGGAGGCAATAGGCGGAAAGGTATGTGAATTTCAACAGAGGCCTTTATGAGATTAAACAAGATCATTACTGTCAAAAAGCAAAACACGGAGTGCTCAAAGAAATACAAAATATGTAAAATGTTAATATATTCACTTTAGTGCACTTTTTGGATGGAAGAGCAGTGGTGCAACAGAAAATGTTGATGTTAAAGGAGATAGAAAAAAAAAGATATGGAACAATTTTGTGCCTTGGATTCCATTTTATATTGAACTACAGTTATAATTATCTTTTTTTTTTTTTTGCTAGCTCTTTCAGCATCGTAAAATATTTTAACCCTCTTTTATATATCTATAATTTACTTGTCACCAATGAATTAGGGTAACTAAACAATGATGATTGAGCATTTTTAAACGAAAACGGATTACATAAGTATATCGCAGATGGGTCGGTTTCGACAGATTAACTGCCCTGGAGGATATCCATCAGAGGAAAGCTCTCTTTGGCCATTGTACGCATCTTTATTTAGCGTGAGGACAGTTTTGGTTCAGTTCGCGCACCAAGTATGTGTCAGATTTATTGCGTGATAATTGACACGTTTATTGCGGCCTTTTTGAAACCACCCCCATATTCTTCGGTTTGCAGGATTACATTCTTGCCTCTTTTCTAAAAGAGTTCAGGCATGGAAGGATTTTTTTTTAAAACTTCCTGATAGGCCCTTTTAAATATAAATCTCCTTCGCATTCTTTTATAATCAAAACCATTTTTTATGTCAGGTGTATGATGGGATGTTTGGGTACTGATGTAATGCATTCACGCTCAGTGTTGTAAGACGTTTATCTGTGGGACAGATGAGGATCATTATTTTGGAGTTTAATTTATTGATTAAAAAGGTAATTAACTTTTTATAGACTTTAAATCTTAAACATTGACACTGCTTTTTGGTGAAGGTTTTGAACAGAAAACTGATACAGGGCATTTCAGGAAATGAGCTAAAACTATAGCCTTGCTATTGACTACATTGTAAGTCCAATGTTGTGAAATTTCACCAGGAGAGACTAACATTTAACAAAGTATGACAGTAATCTCATACAAGCTGCAACTTTTTTTGTACATGAACAGATTTTCTGAAATTCTTTAGCAAATTTGGTTTTAAAAAATGAAATATAATCCTTTAACACAGTATGTTGACTGGGTTTTAGCATTCTATCTTTCCACCAAAAGTGGCCGTTTACTTGAGCACATACTATGACTACTGTAAAGGGCAAACAGCAAACCGTCATGAATTTAACAAGGACTATGAATCGCTTTTGAGCACGAGTTTCAACCATAGGCATGTGGCCCTCTTCAATTAATATCCTCCGACAGACTGTTTGCCCATTAAAATTCCAGCAGGAGTAGGCAACGCCGAATAAAGATAAATGAGCAACTTTTTCATTTGGATTAAACACGTGAGCGTTTAACTACTGTACAGTTTTATACAGAACTGACGACCGCTAGTCTGAAGCTCAGACCGAATTAATGCATCGCTAAATTAAAACCGCGAAATGATCAGATGTTTCTGAGCGTCAGCAGACCCTTCTACAGCCGGCTGTGGTCTTTAAGGAAGAATAAACAAGGTGTGCTGGGCCCCTCGGTTTTAAAATAACACACGGCGCGGTCTTCTAATCGGTCGAGTCCTGTAATATTCTCCTGCGAAATTAAAAACTGATGACTGAGCCTGTTGCATTACATCATCAAATATAACTAATTATACTTGGGGTTGGAACAGTATGCTTAATTTGCTTCCAGACCCTGTCATTATTTTCAATTTGTGTTTGAGAGACTACCAGTGGTCAGAGATGAAACTACATCCAATTCTTCCCAATGTCATACCAGACAGTTCCTGTTTTGCCTCATACGTTCAAGTACATTGAAAGTCACTAAGATATTTTAAGGATGAATAACTAAGTTAGTATTTTGGTCCGTGGCATCCTCAGTATTTTTCACAGATGGATTTTGCATTTTGGTGCTTTTAACATTTGCCATTTTGAAGGTGTAAGGCAGGGATTATGGGACTCTGTACCCAACTTTATGTTGTTGCATTTAAGTGATGTGGCTTTGGGATTTTGAAACTTCCAAAAACAAAACAATTTTGATTACTTTAATTTCTACTAATGTATCTATAACACGATTTCCCTGACAGTTGTAATGACAGTGCAATTTAACTGTGCATGAATATAACACTTCATTACATTTAATCTAGTTTCTGCAACAATGCGCTTAAACACACACTGTCATGACAGGGCTAAGAAAACCAAAGCTGTATAAAACATATCCGGCTAAATTTAGAAACAAGCACATTTAGACTGTAATTAAATGTTTCCCAAAGGAAAAGCTGGAACGATCCAAGGGAAATAAAAGCACAGTTTTTGGAGCCACGTATCTCTCCTGTCACTGATCTCAGAGGTAATAAAAAACTCAGAGGAAGCCATTTTATCTCTGTCACAAAACAGCCAGGTCATTCTCGGAAAACAAGCATCTCTATCGGTATTTAAACAGATCTAATGGAAAAGAGATTAGACCATGTCCAAGAAATGATAAGATGTGAAGGAATGTCAACGAATGTGAAGGAATGAAGGTGTGTGGTGTTAAAAACAGCAGTGTAGTTTACTGGTTAGGAAACTGAGCTTGTAACTCAGAGGTTCAGTTCTCAGGCAGTGAATAAACATACGTTTTTCAGAAAGCAAAGGTAGCATGGTCTGTGTACATGCTCCATACACTGCAAAATGTTTGGCGTTAATTGAACACTAACAGTGTACATATGAGAATAACTGGACTCATATGTACACTGTTACTTTTAAATGAATGCCATTTTGCTGTGTATTGAAAGTAAAATTGGAAATGAAACCCATTTTCAATCAAATTTGCTAATAAACTCAAAAGAGTTCCAACCTCAAGTATAATCCCTGTTCCAGTCTAATTATATGGGCCTGATTAAGCATATGCAAAACAGCTTTGTTGGCACAGAAAGACTAAAAGGGCATGTGATTGGATGCAGCAGATTGCTTGCACCAATCACCAGTCATGTCACTGAAATTACATGTGGAAAATAGTTATCATTTGCTGCAGACGTCGATAAATGTGGCCATAAGTTTGTCATGCAGGAAAGAGCACATCAGATGTATCTAAGGCATCTTTTAGCATTTAGCACTGCTTGGAACTATGGTCTGGTGTTGAGATAAGCAGACATTTCAAAGATAGGTTAACCACAGCTCCCTTCAAATTCCAGGTGCCGTTATGAACATAAAAAATGAGCAACCCAGAGTAAACCCTCAACTCAAACAAAGAATGTCACAATTTTATGAACCACATTATAGCTGGCAGATTCAAGTTCTTAGGCAAAAGTGATTCTACTGCACTATTTAATTTTGTGTGTATGGTTTCCCTGTCCTTGTGTGCTATTTTGTGCTGTTTTGTCTCATGCTTCTTGTCCCTCTGTTATGCCTTTCTGGATAAACCATTTTCCTCTGCAATATTCTATCTTTTTACCTTCAATTCATTGACATAACAGCAAGGTATGTAGGTGGTCCAACTGTTGCGACTGGGTGTAGCAGATAGAGGACTGATTGCACTGCTATGCTAATGCAGTGAAAGAACAGCAACCAGCTTGACACACAAGAGTCGCCTTCATTTCAGCCTGAAGAGACTAACCCAGCTAAAGCTATTTCAGCGTTCCTCTAACTTACAGCTGGTTTACCAGCATTTACAGGCAGTCTATTATGTTGTATGAACAGATGTGGCCAGTGCCCATTGTCAGGCATTGGAGCATGGAGCGGTGAGGTATGACACAGCTTTAGTATTGACAGAGCACAAACAGGTTTTGTACTGCTTAAACAAACGATTGTTCTGTTGTTTCTGTGCCAGGTCTCTCTTGAAAAAGGCATCTAAAACTCAATGCGACTACCTGATTTAAAAAGAAAGGGATGAACAAAGTAAAACCTACTTGGGAATGACTCTGTAGATCTTCACACCTCAGAAGAAACAGGGTAGTGTGATGGTTAGGGAGCTGGGCTTGTAACTCTAAGTGTGCAGGTTCAATTCTCAGACATTTTTGTACCCTTAAACCACAACCTCTTTGCTAAATGTCCACCTGAATAAATTGATAGCACATAGAAATGTAAATGCAAACATTTCTGTGGATAAGAACACCTACTAAATACCTAAATTTAAATTTCAGTTGCATAGAAGGTGCGACAATGTAAAAAGGACATAATGAAGACTAAGAGTTTGCATTTCATCACACAGCTATCAATGGTGAGCTTTGATTTATGTGGTTTAAAACACCCCAAGCTACCACTGCAAAGATATTGTTCTTATCTGTTGTTTGAAGTTCTCTGACTGCAGTTACACAGTCTACTACCTAAGGTAGTCTTTACTTTTTCTGTACTTGTAATGTTAGGCTTTGCTGTTTCAGTACACTAAAAAAAATACCATTGGTTATTCTGATGAATACTATAAACCATTGAATATTCATGAATGAGGGTCTCAATTAATTACTTATATAAAAAAGGAAAATCAAACATTTCAAAATTATGGAATTAATAGAATTGAACACGTTCTATTTTTATTTCTGGAGAGAGAGGCTTATCCTTGCTGTAATGTGAACAGAAAGATCAGTGGAAGTTAATTTTGTAATGTCTGGTGTAAAATATGACTGGATGGCATAGCCAGTTGTATAGAACCTGCTAGTTCAGGATTGACAAGATTTGTTGAAATATTAATCTGGCCCAATAATCTGCCCAATCTTTTTTGAGTAAATTATTAAAGCACTTAATTTATTGAAAGCACAATAAATTTATTGATATGCAAATGCTTCATTGTTGAAGACCAAGTCCAAGACTGTACTTGCGTCCCTGTATGGACTATTGCTTCAATATCTGACTTGTCGGAACTCATTAAAAAGTTCCTGCCACTAAGTTACAGGAGTTACCGAGTTACCTCCACATATTTTTGGTGTTGGTGTCGTATGCATACAGTAATAAGCACATTGACCCAGTGGAAACAAAAACGTCAATACATAAACCATCCCCAGGAACAGGGGTGTCTACCCCTGTGAGAAAGTACTGGCACAGTCGTTGAGTATGTCGTTCTTTGTTCAAGCTGTGTTCCTTAATTGGGCTTGTTGCCACTTCTTATTGAGTACTTACCTGAACATGATACCCTCGAATGAATATCTGCTTCACTTCTTTATTTATACGTATTTATTAGGGAGTTGCTCTAACAGATAGGTCCACGAAAGGGTGTTTCTGAGCGCTAATTTGAACCCCTTATACAAATTACTTATGCTGACAGCTATTCAATGTTATTGATTCTGATTAATTAGTTGCTCAGCGATGCCAAAAACAATTAATTAAACAACTAACTGAGCAGGACAAAAATCAGCCCAACTGTGTTTAAGGTTCAGACATCAAAACACGTTGCTTAGCAGCATCAACAACACATCTCAAAAAGGACATGTGACTGTATTCGTGTCATTAAAATAGATATCGGAAACAAACGAGTAAATATGAGAGAATAAAAATTGCTATAAAATGATACACTGACGCCATGAGGTATTTTTTCCATTAACTGTCAGCATCTTATATTTCCTGTCTTTTTAAGAATTTACAATGCCAAATGCTTCACATTTACCTTTAAGCCACCTTCCACACCAGAATAGGCAAGTCTGTTTCGGTCTGAGTTAAAGCCATGTGCCCTGACAAAAATATCAGCTCCAATGGACTTCTCACAGACTGCGTACAAATGTGCACTGTGGGACATACAGTTTCCTCTGAAAAAGACCCCCTTTGAATTACAACCTAAAGGGCCCTTATGAAACAACAATCCCCAGAATGCAATAGTGCAATTTCATGCGCAGTCTCATATTAGGTGTGCCGAGCTCAAGTAAAAAATCTAGCTAATGAATTGGAATTGATTTTGTATCCATAAGTATGTTTCAGTGAACAAGTTTGAATTTGCATCTTCAGAATAACCAAGCAAGATCTGTCATCAGAGAGAATTTAAATGAGAGAAATGCGCATCATATATTTGTTGTCAATGGTTTCCCCTAACCTAAACAGAAATTTAGCAAGCTAGCGTTAGCTAGTTATTGCGCTGGTTTACAAGCTAATGTTAGCTTAGTAGTTAACACTAGCTAGCAGAAGTACTACCTGTTTCTGATCGCTCATTCATACATATTTGATCAAGCGACCGTTCGATGTGAAAACCGGAGCCAAATCTTTCCATAAGTGAAAGGTAGGTGTTTTACAACTACTTCCTCAGAGCTGCCTTAATGGTGCATAACACGTAGCGATACTTACATGTCCGAAAGCTAGCTGTCGGTAGCTACCGATACCACCTAGACAACATTAACTTCTGTATGTATCATGGCATTACTGTGTGGTTACATTTACAACCTCGGCGCAGATGTTGAAAGCTAATCGCAAGTGTTTTATTCAGCTAGCTATCAGGCTAACTTAATATAGTATACCGCACAACATACCCATAAAGGTTCAGAGAAGAGTCATTGACCCTACTGGTTACTTAACTTCAGTGGCAAGCACACATTTGTGTTGTAGTTTTGCCAGTCTGAATCAAAATCCAATAAATGTTAGCTGTTTATCACTGACATGCTTAACCTGGAGAAACAGCAGTTTGTACATTTTTCAGAGTTGCACAAATCTTATTGATTCACTTGAGTATCTCATCTGGCTTGTAATCAGGTGTATCGACGCAGCTAGCCAGCAAGAGTACGTCGCCCATGGCTTGCATTTGCATGGATACTAGATATATGTATTAGCTTAATTTGATAGCTAAAACAAGTGGAAGATTTCACTCGGTAGCATGCAACCTGGATATTATGCTAAATCCTAAAACGACCATTTTCTGGCAAGATTGATTAGTGATGGATGTGTGCGTTTAAGTTGGTTCCTCTTGCATTTGTCATGAGAAATCAAGTTGGATAAGATGGGTAGTGTAGGCTAACTCTTAGGTAATGTTATGCAATAGAGGCAGCGCCCTCATTTTTGTTATAACAACATAATATGTCCCCCTATAACGACATAACTAACATTATCATTCATTTTTTAATCGCTGTAACCTTAAACGTAACGCATAACTGACTGTCTCAGCCCGTGAACTTAGTTTAGTTGGTGTAATGTCTGTGTGTTAATGCTTCCTTTTTAACACCACCAGTCTAACTAGTTGCATCTAGCTGCAGACTCTCGTTATAAGCCAGTAGGCACCTCAGCTGAACTATATCAGATAAAATTAAGTTTTGGATAAGAAACGCAGCTGTGGATTTGAAATCATCAGTTAGCTAGTAAGCGAAACCCCGACCTAATTTCCTAACTCACTACACTTTGTAACTGCAACATGTACACTGCACTAACTACGCTACATGACAAGCACTCATTTACAAATGTCAAATGTCAAAATGAGGCCCGTTGCCAGTAATGTTGTTTGGGCCGGATGATGTATCTACTTGAAATAGAGTGGCCTGTATAGAATGCTTCGTGCCAGGGGGTTATTTTTATAAGAGCAAAGGGAAGGTGGGACGCTACGGTTCTGTGCTTGGCTGTGGTCTGGAAATCCTATCCAACTCTATCCCTCGCCCTTTCTAGGTTTGTGTAGTAAAAACTGGTGCGCCGTGCCAGGCATTACATCCATTTTATAACGTTATTTCAACCACCGGGTAGAGTGGTCCTCACCCGCTTTGCTTTTTTTTACGGCTGCATGCTTTGACCTGCATTTTAAGGCTTTGATCCGGAGTTTGTTGTGCAGATATTACACAGGAGTTTAGTGCTGCCGGAAATTGAAGCGTAACATTCACGGCTGTCTCTGCTTTTCAGGTTCCGTAGGCGAGGGACTTCGAAGGCGGTGGTGTACCTATCTTACTCCGGGTCATCCGAGGTGAATGCTACTGACCTGAGTGGACTGAGGTCAGTGCTGATGAGTCCAGTGATCAACCCCATCTTGGCAGTACTTCGATTTGTGTGCCTCTTAATGCAAGTTAGAAAATACCTTTCCAATATATTAAATTGCATTATCAGTAATTGACCAGCCTAGATGAGCTGAATGGCCTAATTTTCCCTAGCCAGAAAAGAGTCTAAATATAATTTGATTGCGTATTAAAGTACTTTGTTGTAGCCCGTTTGTGAAGCAAACATGGAGACAGTGGCTTGTCCGACTCCGTTTCGAGACCTGAATTGACCGACTGTCTTCTGCAGTCCTATGTCACTATCTGTCAAAATAGCTGACAACGGGTTTTCCCCTCTTACGCCAGTGACCTTTTATAATGTGAATTTATAGTTTGCTGCTGCACTCCGTGATCTCTATGTAAACCTTATTTGGAGTGGATTATAGAGATGCTTAGAGTTTGTAAGAGAGTTTTCTTCTATCCTTTCGACCCTGCAGTTTATGGGCACTGGAAAGGTGCCGTCAGACTGAAATGTCATCGTTGATGTTCACAGTCCAGTTCGCATGTACGGTAATATCAAGTGAGAAGACTGGAAGAGGAAATCAAATGAAACCGATAGCGACATGACATTCAGAGAAGGGCTACTCTGTACTACAGCCAGCCCAGGCGGTTTCGTTATCTAACAAGCCCTCAGCGCGGACGATTGTGTTGGTTTCTGGTCTGAACCATTGCGCTCATTGTGAAAGTGTGATGACCTCACGAAACTCTTGTGAGCCGACATTGACCTCGTTTGCTTCCCCCGCTCCGCACGCGTGCCATTTGCCGGCCTTTTACAGTCGCCGGCTTTTTGTATAGCCCGTTGTTTGCCCGCTACAGATTTGGGATTTGCTTTCTCTCAGCTGTCGTTGTAGAGATTAAATCCTCGCAAATTCCCGTGCCTACCGTTACAGAGTGCTGTATGATATCTGATAGTAAATCCCATTGCACATTTTAAAGGCATCGCTTCATTTTAAGGTCGCCAAATCTGTGCGTAAATACAATAATTATCGTCAATTTTAAAATTACAAAAGAGTTGTATACTGGATCTGCGGGTGTGAGTATGTGTACCTGAATATGAGACATAGTGTGAATTAGGGCGTGCATAACCGCATATACATCTAGTACATGGATTAAAAAAAGAACTTGGCACGCCTTAAATCACTGGCGGTGAAAACACTCTGTCAAACAGGTGGAGGAAAGATTCTTCCATGCTGAGTGATTTGGTTTGCAGAGGATCTTGGGCTGAACTTAAAGAGGAACACCACCCAATGCCTGGCAATTTGTTATGTCCTGTCTCAACCCAACGCTGTTTCTGCGACTTGTTTTACGTGTGAAGTGGTGAAATGCTGGACTATAACTCTTCCCTGTATTACTAAGTCAATGGAGGTGTCTTTTGAAATGGTGAATAGAGTTTAAAGGTGTAAAACCTTTTATCCCTTCAGGTTTCTGAAGTCACGATCACAATATGATTCTGAGGGTTTTGAGTCTGTTTGATCTGGTCTGAAGCTTCCACTAAGAGAGACTTCAGTTGACCTTTTTTTACTGCTTCTATTCTGACAGAAAGCTTCCTGGTTTCCCACTCCGCAGTGCTGTTATCTTCCCACTGCCGTTGATAAGACCTGAAGTGACCTGAAAACAGACTAGCTGTGCTGTAGTTTGGGGCCTGCCCAACTGTTGCCCCACAGAGACAAGTGCCAGATGGACATTCTCATTGGTTAGTTTTTTTTTTTCTTTTTTTTCCCCCTCAAAGCTCTTGGCAGCGGTGCAAATCTTTACAAAATGTTTGTTCTTTCAGCGAGTCCTCCAAATCCAACCGCGTTTGTTTGAATTTAGCGTCGACGGCAATTTGATTGGATGGGTGACATGGACTACGTTTTTCTGTAAATTGGACTATGACATGCATTCCGTTGACACGTCTTCAAAGAAAACCTGTTGAAGTCGCGCTAACTCTAAAATAATCTGTGAGGTACTTGAGAACATAGGAATGCATACTTATGAGAGCAGGTCATTCTGACCATGGAGTCTCATCGTTCATCCGCTATTAAGAGTATCCACTGCTGCATCAAGTCTGGACTTGAACATCTCAAGGGTTGTTGCTTCTACTACATCACCTTGCACACTGTTCCAGGCATTGGTATTTCTGTGTGTAAAAAGAAAATGCCACCTGATAGCGGTTTGGAATTTACCCTCAACAAATCTCCACGCATATCACCCCCATCTACAGTCAGAACTCAACCTTAAAAATCTTTCGCTGCTTATTTTGCAAATCCTTGTGATGAATTTTGAAATACCCTCAATTGTATTGATTAAAAGGATTATTCTGAAAGTGAAACCCTGAGCCTTTGGCCTAGCCCAAAGCCATTTTGTAGCTTCCAGCAGAGGCGAGATAGCGGGGAGTGACTCTTAAAATGCCGTCTGGGTTCAGATAATGCAGGGCGTGAGAGAGAGTTATCCAGAGAAGGGGAGTAGAATGAGAGGAGGAGGAGTCCCTTTAGCTCATATAGCTTCCTGCCGGGAACATTTTCTCTCTCCTCAGGGCCGGTGGCGAGGTCTGGGTCGGCATGACGACAGGCAGCCGGCAGCGGGTGGCGTGACGGTCAGTGGCTTGCGGCCGCAGGAGCGGAGAGGAGGAGTGGGGTGATGTCTCGGTGGACGGTGCACCTGGAAGGCGGGCCGCGGAGGGTCAACCACGCGGCGGTCGCCGTGGGACACCGCGTGTACTCCTTTGGGGGTTACTGCTCGGGCGAGGACTACGAGACCCTGCGGCAGATCGACGTTCATGTCTTTAACGCAGGTAAGTGAACGGGCGGCAGCTGTGTTAGCTCTTAGCCTCTTTTGTGTGGTTTTTGTTATAATTTACATTTGTGATTAGAGTTGCAACGACTACTTGAGGCAAAAATGTTCTCAAATGTGAGAATTTGCTGCTTTTCTTGGTCCTACATTACAGTAAATTAAATATTTTGGGGTTTTGGACTGGTGGTAAGACAAAACAAGACATGTAATGATGTCACCTTGTGCTGTAGGAAACTGTAATGGGCATTTCAGTACATGTAATTTCGATTAATCAAGAAAATAATCAGCAGATTAATTGGTAATGAAAATAGTTGTTAGTTGCAGCCCTGTTTTTGATCAAAAATCAAGTTTTTATTAAACATCAAACACCTAAATCATGGATCTCCTTCAGTGTACTCTCCTCCACAACCACAGAGCTGACAAAACGCATGTCCAAAGTAAACCAGTGACCACAGGTGATGAATCGTAATGACCTTCTGTTTTTTTTTTGTGCATAGTTTTCAACCTAAACAGTGTACTTTTACTAAGAGCCAACTTCTACTAAGGAGAGTGAGAATAATAACAAAACTGTCTATCAGACTAAACCTGGACAATTGACTCCAATTCCCATCTACCCCTTCTTCACCTCCTCCATCCCTCTCAAATACACTCCCACTCTGTTCCTTGCTCTGCATCTCCCAGAAAAGCTTATGTCCCCGGTTCACCTCTCAAACTGGAAGGTTCACGTGACCCAAATCAAAAATGTGTGTGCTATGTGTTAGCCTCATAACATTTAACACCAACTTTTAATGTATTAAACACTATAGCATGCGAAAGTGGTTTAGAAGGCCAGAGACTGAACTAAAGCCTACTGCTATGCTCATCCCCAACTGACTGATTTTTTGGGAGTAATGGTTGGCAAGACCATTAGGGGGGTATTCCAAGTACATGTTTTAGTGACCAATTCGGATAAGTTAAGTCAGAGTAAGTCGTAAACCTCCTAAAAGAAGAGTCCTGTGGCTTTGTTTTGCTAGGAGAATGAAACCATAAGGCTCTTCTTTTAGGAGGTTTACCACTTACTCTGACTTAATTTATCCGGATTAGTCACTAAACCGCGTACTTGGAATACCCCCCTGGTGAGCAGTTGAAGGTGGCCCAACTTTGGCCTAGTAGTGTGTACCAGAGGCGGCTGGTCAACTCAAAACAGGGGGGAACAAACATGACCTTTATACCTATCATTATGTTCGATTTGTTCTAATTTAACCTCCTTGATTAACAACGAAACAAATCATTCATGGAGTAATCAACACCAGTTGACGTAAGTAGATTAAAAACATCCACGGACATAACAAACGTAACACAGGTTTGCAAATAACAGCAATTCCGTTACAATGAAATTTGTAACAATTTACTCTGTTTACATCAGCTGGTGGTGATTATTTTGTGACTAATTTGTATTATTGTGAATCAATGAGGGAAAAATGGGAACGGGTTGAAAAAAATGATAGGTTTAAAAGGTAAAGCTTGTTCCTCCTCTGTTTCAAGCTCATCGGCCGCCACTGTTGCGTACATCACAATGCAAAATTCCACAGTAGCAAAGCAATGCAAATACTTGCTTCTGAATTATCTCTGGAGCGTTCGATGCGCATACACCTACGTTGCCAAGCATCCCACAACTACCCTCTGAATGCAAATTTTATTGATTATTATGACATTATTTCTGTGGCCTTTTCCTGTTACCCTGGAAATGAGCAAGGGGTTACGGTGTTGTTTGACTCTTGTCTGGTGCAAATCCATATTAAATAACACTCAAAAGTCAAAGCTAGAACCTTTAAAATGCTAACACTGTTTGTAATACTTGAAATTGTGCTGGCAGAGAATAAGACTGGAAATGGAATCCTGTTTTATTATCAAAACAAGTTTTAATTCACATGGTGTTTTGACTTTATTAGCCACAGCCATGAAACGTTTCTTAGTATACCACTGATGATGTAAGCTTTCTGTTCATGTATAAAACTTCAAAGTGGATACACGAAATACAAAAGCAGTGGTGACAATATACAGTTTTGATGTTTGTTATCAGTGTAATTATGTGAGGTTTCTATGCTGTGTCCCTTCTGTGAACCTGTGTAGGTTTCTTTGTTTTCTGTTCATCTGTTCTTCACTTTATGCAAATGAAATCAAAATTGTAGTTCAGGTTTTTGGTGCAGTTATGTGCATTTGAGGAAAAACACAGGTGCACAAAATGCTTAATCAGATATGTCTTTTTTTCTCAAGAGTGAAAGATTGGGGTGAGTCAATGTGTAGAACAATGTGTAAACAAGCTTGACAAAAAATGACATTCTAAATGTACACTTTAAAAAAACGTATGTTTGTTTCTGTTAATACACAACTAGTCTCCATTTTAAAACCTAAGAAAGAAAGAAAAAGCTGTGAATTTTTTAAGAGACCAAAGCGCTGTACTTGCGTTTTTGAGCTGTTGTCCTAAAATGTCCTGTGCTGTTGTATGTATGGTTTTGTTTATGTTGGGGTTAAGCAAGTTAATAAGGTCAGGTTGTAAATTGTCTGAGCAATGAAAAGTTGCTTCAGACTTGGCACTCCATGAGTTTAATGTGACCCAAATGCTACTTGTTACATGATAGATATTCAGTCGTTGACCTTTAGGAGTTTCATAAGTGTAGCCGTAAATTCAGACTCCGAATTCAGATGTTGACTTGTCAGTCTTTTGATCTCAACTCAGACAATGTGCGTTTTGGGTTTTTTACTATCGGAAAGCAACGAGTTAACGACTTAATTGTGGTTTCGCTATTAGCGTGTGATGTTTGCTTAAATTATTTCTTCGCATGCTAGGCTACACTTTTTATGCGAGGACGGTGGATCTTACGGCGTGTCAGGTTTTACAACGCGGTTGAAGTAACAGTAAAAATTCACCAGAGTAATTCGGATAATTATTTTGCGTTGCTGGATTCGTACAGCGCGCTTCCTTTAATAAGAGCTGCGCAGCGCTCGTTATGTCCGCTACCCGTAACCATGGCAACGACTCTTTGCCTACCGCTCTAAAGATAGATGCACACAGGGGAAGACAGGGGTGCGAAGCTTCGCACGTTTGTGTGGGTATAATCATCCTTTTTGTTTTCCTTTTACCACACAGTTTTTTTTTTTTTGGCTACACAGGCTACAAAAAATAAAAATGTGTCACATGAACAAAACCACCAAAACAATTTAGCCCTAAAACTATCTGAAAGAATGCTGCAAGAAGCTTCAACGCGGTCATTAGTAATTCCAAACTAAAATGACTGTTTTAGAATCATGTCCCTGAAGGATGTTTAAGTTTTTTTAAAAGAAGGTTTAGGCTTGTTAAAATCCTGCCGTTGCACAATGGATCTTAGGCACTCCTTGCTCGGTTGCGGTTCATTAATTTTAACCGAAGAGTCCCAATGACACCATGCATTGGAAAGTGTGGAGCCAGTGAGAGATTCATGAGAGGTTTTTATTGAGATCAACTTGGGGGCCATAGAAGGGTGTGTGTGTGGGTTCTTGTGTTTGTGTGGCTGTGTTTGTGTGCCTCAGTGTGTGGGCTGGGGTCACCTGCATTTCCATTCAGTCTATTCAGGAATTCAGTTTAGAAAATTCCTGTGAAGATTTTTTTCAGTTACTCAGTTGAATTTCAGTCATCTTTCTGAATAGGCCAAAATGGAGTCAGATCAACCCATCCCCCTCCCTTTACAGTTGTATGTATGGTCTGGATGCTAACATGTGGCCGTCTCCACCCTCAGTGTCCTTATGCTGGATGAAGCTGCCTCCTGTCCGGACGAGCGGGCGCGAGCACGCGCGGGAGGTCCCCTACATGCGCTACGGCCACACCGCCGTGCTGCTGGACGACACCGTCTACATCTGGGGGGGGCGCAACGACACGGAGGGGGCCTGCAACGTGCTGTACGCCTTCGACGTTGGTGAGTACCCTGCCCCATCAACAGAGGTGCTGTCTGAAAGGCAGAAACTATTCCAGACACTCAACCTCAGGTTGCCTGGGAAACGTGCATTCTCATCGCCCCGCACCTGTTCCAGTAACCACAAAAACGAACTCTCTACATCTGTCCACCTAATCATCCCGGTATATCTGATCGGCAACACATTCCCAAGCATATCCCTAACCCAAATTCATCCCCCAGGTCCACAGTGCATTAGTGTATTGCGTCCTCAGTTGACCTACCTTATTAAATAAAGGTAAAATTACATCTAAATACAGCATCTGACACCAGCTGTGGATTAACTAATTTTGCTGTGATGAGTCTTAATTCCAGATGTGTGATATCTGAAAGAGTGTCTGGTAAGTGCATTGAGTTTGTTTTGGCGTAGACTGCCAGCTTTTTGAGGGTGGATTTCGATTGGCCGAGAAAAGTTTGCCCATGTCTATGTTTATCACAAAACAGCCAACAGAGAATTTTCCAGTCCTGAAAAGCAGGTTCAAATTGGAGTCCCACCATTAAAAGATTATGAGTTGTCTGAAGTAGTCACTGCCAAATGGTCTGTTAGCAAAGAGTATCTTTAGAAGTAATGCAGCGTCACACTATGGCAGAGTGTACTTATTGAGGGTAAAGATTAAAAAACTGTGCTTACAAGATTGATTCACAGGTAGAACACACCCATTGTAGCCTTGGGCAAGATACTGTATCTGAACTGCATCAGTAAAATAGCTGACAGTAAACAGACTGTTGTAAACTGTGTCTCTCTGGAAAAGGATCTGCTAAGAGTAATGCATGGATATGTAAATATATGTATGTATTTTTCATCACATTTGTCAAACTAGCTAGACTTTAGCTTTGGAGTAACCGTGACCCAGTAGTTATTCCCCCAAGTAGAAAGGAGACTTGGCCTTGACCTCTGAGTTCAAGTTTCTAGCTTTGCCAAAGTCCATCGATAAGACCGTACCCAAAAACAACCAAGCCATTTCTGCCAATTTAACTTATCAAAGTTGTTATATACAAAAACACTGCAAGCTCTTTTGTATGTTTTTACTCGCTAGGTTCCATGGACCTGAATATAAACCATATCAGTACTGTTGTTCGAGATAATCGCACCGATAATTTTGCTGTCCTTATGTGTGTCTTTACCCCGTTGAACAGCTCAGTCTTATGCGTGTGGCAAACTATCCTTTTCAAAAGAGAAAGACGTGACTATGCAGAGGCCGAACTACTTAGCTTAAAAAGCATTTACTTTGCCAGTTATTATAGAAGCATAGCCCTGAAGTTTGGTATCGTTAAGCCACAACATAGACTGAAGGTTGTCTTGGCTCATAATTATGATGTCATAGTTATGAGCCTCACAAGTAAGGCTACGGTTTGACCACCTTCTGGTTAGCTTTCTCCCTGAAGTCTAAGCAGTTGGTTTCGCTTCTCCCCCCCCCCTTCTCTCTCCCTCTCTCTCTCTCCCTCTGTGAGGCCCTGTTGTGTATTCCCACCTGAAGATTTATCCCCTGCTCCAGCTCCATCCATCCCGGCATTCTTTTCCTCTCAGTCTGCAGAAATGAACAGCCTCTTCCCTCCGAGGCCATCTCAGGCCACAAACCCACAACCCCCTCCCCCAATCACCCCCCGCCCACCCCCTATGGACGTGGCTTGACTGCAAACGAAAGCAACAGTCTTGCTATTGAGCCGCCTCCACTTACAGCTTGAATTTAACCAGTAGGCAGGAGCAGTTTTCTATAACGGTTTGGCCTCGAATGTAGAGGTTGCGGGTTTAATTCCCAGGTAGGGCACTGCCATTTTTCCCTGAAACAGGGTACCGAAGCAGAGTTGCTTCAGCAAAATTTGTAGATGATTTAATGGATCGTGCATAGAAACAAATCTTAATGTATGCAAACTGACATGCCATACGCTGCAACCTAAGTATGAAAGCTTCTCATGCATTATAGTTATGTTCCTCACGGAACTGAGTTACGAGGTCTATGAAAAAGACCACCTGCTTTAACATGACTTTTCGATTTTTACCCTCTGAGACTCCTTCACAAGCCGAGGTCTGTAATTGTCGAATGTAGGGGGTGCACTGTGGTACAGTGGTTTAACTCAAGTCTATTCAACTCCAGCTCCTGAAGGCTGCAGCGTCTCCTGGTATCTGCTCCAACCACGCACTCAACCCAGTGATTTCAGTCAGGTTTTCTGTCCTTTGGATGAGATATTAAACCTGGAGTCCTGGTTCATTAAAAATCCCAGTGGCACTTTTTGAGAGTTGGAGTGTTGACCTCAATTCCCTGGTCAGATCCCAATAAAAAAACTGTTCTGTACATCTGGGGACCGAAACAACCCCTGCATATCTGATTGGCTATATAACCAACACTGGTTCCCCTCATCACCACTGCAAGAGAGATCTGAGTTCTCAGTTGACCTACCAGGATCAATATAGGATTGAATAGAAATAGTAGCCATGCCACATGGACCAAGGAGGTAGAGTAATCCATGAAATCAGATGGTGTAGTGTGTGTGTGTTTGGAACAAATGCCTGTAGAGATTGTGGCCTTCATGACCTGGAGTTGAATAGCCCTGGTCAACGCCACAGTCCAAACTGGGCCGAAAAATACCAGCTCAGTCAGTTTTGATGCATTCGGCAGTATGGTCCACTTAGTCACCTGACGACTCTATCCTCCCCAAACATCACGGAGACACAGTGGAGATGACGCCACTCTAGACCAATCTGCAGCGTTCGTTGACAGCCCTCCCCTCCCTCTGTGCCCTACAGGCAGCCACAGGTGGTCCACGCCCGCGGTTTCGGGCACCATCCCGGGGGCGCGAGACGGGCACTCGGCCTGCGTGCTGGGGAAGACCATGTACATCTTCGGGGGATACGAGCAGCTGGTAAGCGCTTTCCTTTTCATCGGTTCGTAAATCTGAACCACGGGTGCGGGGCTCGAATCGCGGAAACCCACTGTGTCTGCCGTTCCTTCCGTACATTCCATTTGATCAGCAGCCAGTTTAAGACTTGTAGCCCTGTAGCCAATCGATGGCTTCAGTGAAGCATTTAAAGATTGATTTTTACTCAGAAATAATACTCATATAATGGAAGCAGAGTGTGGTAACATTGGAGTTCACACAACATGAACCGGGTCTAAATTTCGTTAAATCAGATTCACTTCTGGCCTAGAACAGACTCCTGCTCTGGGACTCTGTCTGTGGCCGCTGAGCCAGCACTGCGTAAAACTCGGTGTCCCATTAGCGATCATTACACCATGCTATGGCACAGCACGCAAAGCCTTTCCCCACTAGAGAGGAGCTGATATCATCCAGAACATTCCACTCAACACGCCGGCTGTTTTTAATGCACCCCCACGCTGCCGTTATCGCTGCTTATTTATCTGGCTAATGCCCTTATCCAGAGTGCTATTCACAGCCCAGGGCAGAATGCTAACAACTGCAATGCTGTAAGCACAAGCATATCTGCTCATAGTAAATAATGCTTTAGCTGTATCTGGGTTGCAGACATATGCTGTAGCAGTAGATGTGAAGCTATAAGACTTTACGGTCTTACCTGAGAAGGGTTACTCTTATTCACTTCCATTATTTTATCCAAGAAGTCTTGGGTGGAACTGATTTTTATTCAAGTCTAATTTTTAAATAAAATCTAAAGACTTGATTTGTAGAATATTAGATCATGGCTGAAAGAATTCCTTGAGTTTCTTGAATGACGCAAGAACAAAAATTTGTCATTTAGAATTTTCGTCCTCCGGTATTCTCCAATATGGCGGAGCAGACAGAAAGCGTAAATTTCTTTGATTGGCCCAGTAACAAGCTTTAGGAAATGTCTCATTTTGGGATTTGGGAGCATTTCAAATTATAAATGAAAGAGAATATGCCTACACCGCGACAGTGAACCAGCCACATCTTCCACGCTCCAAAATCTGAAGAGGAAGCAGTCACTGTAAAACTGTAAAATGATATCAGGATCCACAGACAGCCGTAGGGTACGATGGGCAAGTGGCTCAGTAGCAATATAAAATATTGTCACTTACTGCTGCGTTCGTGTGTTCTAACCTGTCTGGAGCAATACTCGCCTGTTCAAAAATTCTGATCCCGAGGCCACACCATTTCAAAATTTTGCAAAGTGCATGAGACTAGTTAATTTCCCCACAATGGCAGATTTGAATTCGCTCTCCGATTTGGAGACCTAATCAGTGTGTCTCATTCCCAGGCTGACTGTTTCTCCAACGATATCCACAAGCTGGATACTACCACCATGACCTGGTCTTTAGTCAATGCAAGGGTAAGTTGAGATTTTTTTCAAATTCATTTAAGGATTAATAAAGGTTAACTACAAGGTCATTTCAGATTGAGTTTGGTCAGCAGAATAAGAAGGCATACGTGGAAGTTAAATGTCAACGTTTTCATTGCCCATTTAGAACAGCTTTCCAGTTCATATAGTAGAGGCACAGGGCATTGGAGTGGTCAAGTCCCAGAATGATGTACCTCTGGGTAGGTGAAGATATAGTAGGTAAACTGTAGGTAAATGATGAGCCTAGTTAGGCTGAATGACTGAAGAACATATATGATTCTCATCACATATCTTATGTTCTTACCTGGAACCGCTGTATCCGGGTAAACTCCAACTGAGAACCTTTCCAAATCAGAACTGCTAAGCCACACAAACCAGACACACAACCTATTTTAATATAATTTTTCCAAGTTCAATCAATCTTTATTAGATATTAGAATAAGGTAGTAAGTGGTGTATGTGCTTTTTTTCTGGTATTCTTCTGAAAACAAAAACATTATCTCTTGTATCAAGGTAAGACCGTGATAAGAGACGCCACTTACTGGTGTTTCCAGTTTTAATGGCAGCCTGAGGTTCTACATATGAAACGTTTTGCCATTTCAGAATTGGCATTAGCGTATGTAGATAAAACCAGACTAAAACAAAAACCTGCATGCAAACTGGCCCTCCAGGACCTGATCTGCCCACCCATCGTTCGCATAAATACTCTCAGTCTTCCAGTCAATCCAATATTGTAACCGCAGAATGGGTGCAGAAGCGCTAACTAATGCACACGATGTATGAGCTTGCGCGGGAGTCCAACTTCTGGCCTCTTCCTTTATTTGTTCTGCTTTAAAAAGCCAGGGTCGGCAGTATAATGCATGCTTCCACGCAGCGCGTGGTGGAATGATCCGTCCGTTTTCTAGAATTACATTTTGTTTTTGGTGTCGTGTTCGAATGGTTTTCCTGAACCGGGCAACGCGAACTAAAAGACTTCATTTGACTAGAAGAGCCGGCCACATGTTTTTTTATGCATGTTGCTTGGGCAAAAATGGTGGGCTTTTCATCTTGTTACAGAAAATATTTTTGGTGTGTTTGCGAAGACGAGTGGTGTTCGAGTTTTGTCTTCCCAGTGCCTTTTTCATTCCACAGTAGCATTTCAATATGGTGGACTCTGCTGTAAATTGAACACCATTTTAGAGTTTGGCGGTGTGTGAACCGTTAATTCCTCTGTGACATAAGTATGACTTATAAGTAAGAAGGACGATTTTCTTCTCAGAAAGATACATTGAAATGTTTTTAATTGAATAAATCTACTACAGTAATCAATTTCTTTAACTTAAAGGTATGTAATGTGTTATTAAATGTAATAAATTGTAATAAACATACATTCCGGATGTAAAAATATTTTTATCATTAACAATATGCTATATTAAACAGTGTGTATCTGGAGTTATAATTTCAAAGGTGACTTTACTGAGATTCTGCTACAGAAGATCATGAAAGCCACATTAAGAATACCCAAACATCACTTTACAGGAGTTCACGAGTAAGAATTGAGTCGATAATTTCTGATGATGAAAAAAACAGCCTCGTTCCATGTAGGTACAGGAATTCCACCCCACTCCTGTTCTTTTATCATTCTTTAATGCTGGTGAATACGCACCCGGGGATATTGATGGTTAGTTCGCTCTGGTGCTCTGTTTTTAAAATTCACTTTGCTTTGTCAGAGGGAGAGAAAGCACTCAAGGGCTTGCATTGCTGAATGACTGCAGTTGTTATTGATTTTGGTATAAGCAGTTTTGACGTGACATTATATGTACAGCGGAAACCTTTTTGCTTCCTGTCTGAAGCCACTTTGCATTAAAGCTTTATGGCCTGGAAAAAAAACCAAGGCCTTTTGATTTTATTACATGTACTGCTCATTTGTGCCACTGGGTGGCACTGTGTACTCAACTAATAGTGCAGTAAAGTTTAGTGATTTTTTTTTTTTTTGTTCCCTACCATAAATTGTATATTATGCCTGTGATGGTTTTATTATTAGAAACAAATGAACTGAGAGAAAATGATCACATCAGAATTTGTATCACCTTCTGTAAGTCCTCTTCCCTACACTGTCCACACACACTTTAAGGAATCAAACAAACATCGGACAGCCACAAATTAAGACAGGCACACTCCTCGGTAACTGTATGCAAGTTGCACAATTGAAAGCCTCAGGAGGCATCAGCAACTCCAAATTTAAAAAAACCTCTAATATTAGGGTGCATTTTAGTCTCAAAACTCTGGTGTATTGAGAGATTTGTTGACACTCCCGGCTTACTGTGCGGAAGAAGCTCTCACTGTAGCAACGAATACCACACCAGGGTCACGGTAGGTTAGACACCAGTCCCACTGAAAAGGGATTAGATGCATTTTAACTTAGTTGGCTTATGCCTCCTCCTCAATATTTTGGTCACAATTTTCAATCACCACTTTTGTCTTGGGCTTGCTTTTCGTGAGGTAAGTGATGGTCAAAAACGATTTCCTCCCAGAATTCCGTTTGTTGATCGCTCTGCAATGTGCTTAGCAGACTTACATCTGAGGATTATAAGCGTGACATTGGAGGCAAGGTTGAACTGAGGTGATTTTCGGGGGTTCCTGGGTTCACCTTGTGAACTTTACACCCCCTCGTCCCACAGGGAACGCCTGCTCGGTGGCGGGACTTCCACTCTGCCACCATCATCGGCACCAAGATGTTCGTTTTCGGGGGCAGAGCGGACCGCTTCGGCCCCTTCCACTCCAACAACGAGATCTACTGCAACAAGATCCAGGTGTTCGACACGCAGACCAACTGCTGGCTGGACTGTCCCTCCACCCAGCTGCTGCCTGAGGGCCGGAGGAGCCATTCTGCCTGTGAGTGTGTCTGACCGTCTCACACACACACACACACACACACACACACAGGCGTTATTATCTCCTGTGAACATACGCACATACAGTAATCCATCATGTTTCTCATCTTTCACATTCATCCGTCTCTCATACACATACACACACACACATACATATACAAATACACATTATTCTCCCACACAAGCACATACACATGCAAAGGTTAAATTAGCCTTCATCCTTTTACTATATTTTGGACCTTTTTTGAGTCTAGCTGCAAAGTATCACTCCACAGCTGCTGTGTGGAGGGACACAGTAATGCGTACCTCAGCAGGAATAAAAATAGATCCTCAAAAATGTAATGTAACTGGTAACAAGAAAAGGAAATACCAGTCTATATGTCCCCAAGTAATGTGAATATGTACATAAACGCATTTGGCCCAATCGAGTAAATGAAATATTAATTTCGTGTAAAGTGTTTGCCGTAAAACTCTTTTCAGTTAATTTTGGCATGGTATCGCATTGTTTTTGTCTCACTTCCAACCATGTAATGAGAGAGGTTACAAGGTGCCCCCCCCCACCTTTACACTCCTGGAAGCCTTTCTAGAACAGTGCTGAGTAATGCAACCAAAATGGTTTTTGAGTTGGATTCTCCCAATTCTGCAGCTCTCTCTTTGTCTGTGCCACATGTTCAGCCAACAACTACAGCACCATGGCCTTTAATAAAAACCTTTCTCATAATCATAACCTTTCACCAACATCTAGGAGCGTTCACTGGCCCAGGGGTGGTGAAATTCTGCGTTACGAATCCCTGTGTGCGCTGGTTTTCTTTCCAAACACAGGAGCACATACACCCCAAAGTTTTTACACATTTTGAACTGTTATTCATTACACTTTTAGTGTAATTGGGATCATTTACCCTTTTGCGCCTTTTTATTTTGTACATAGCCATGCATGCTGGGAAGAATAAATCTATGATTATGCACCAGGACTGTAAATCAATTCGATCAACAAACATTTTTATTTTCTCGTTAGCTGTATGGCAAATCATGGCATGGAAGAACGTTTTTAACGTGTTGAATTGTGGGTTGACAGGTGTACGAGTGAAGTCTTAATTGGTAAAGTGGTGAACACCTGGTCACTGAAACGAAACCATTTGTGAGATACCGAAGAAATTGAAGGCGAAGAAATCACAGCCAGTCAAGTCTGAGTTGTGTTGATGCGTGTAAGGGAAAAAATCTTATGAAAACGTAAATGTGTTCAGCGATGTTTGTTGATCGAGAGATTGGAGTTAATGAGAACCCGCATACAAAGGGGTCCTTCTGGACAGAGGTTTGAGAACCACCATTTCAAAGTTGGCGAGGTCGTGACTTAGCTAACTGTAGCGTAATGAGACAAACACAAGAGGAGTCATTTTGTCGGAAAGAGCTGCCAGCCCGGGCCGTAAATCTAACCAACCACGCTCCACGTTGTGTGTTCATGGCACGGGCAGCACTTAGCACGTTAGCACAATGATAGGGCCTGGCATGGCCTACTGAAAGATTTATGAGCCTGGGCCCTCAGAAATTTACGTCAGCAGGGCCGACGGCGTACCCATTCAGGAAATGGGTAACCCCTTCGAGGAGGTTTATGGTTTTCCCTGTAAGCTGTCTCCAGAAAAAAAAAAAAAAACAGAATCTCTGCCTCATTTGTTGGCTCTGTGATGCGAGTGGTGTGAAGGAGGCTGCAAGGTCGTGGCAAAATGAAGCGACAGTCCGGAACGTGGAGCAGCCGGCGGCGTGGAAAGCGAGGAGACATCTTAATAGAAAGTGCCTGAGGCGCGCCCGTGGAAACACTTCTCACCAATCCGGGAGGACGTTCATCGCCATCAGAGATGAGCATCAAAAGAAGAACCTGTTAACCTTTTTCCTGTATCTAAGGCAACATGGAGTGAAGGGGGGTTGGGGAAGGGGTTGGGGTGGGGGTGGGTGGGGGGGTCACACTTCAATAAAAAAGAAAGAATTGTCACGGAAACAGCGGTAAAGACCAGCGGGCCACGTTTTGTACCCAGGCAGAGGTTCCTTCGTGTTATACACCCCGCTGGGGCTAATGGCCGATCGATCGCGCACAAACAAGCTAATCAATGTCGTTATTACAATCATCATTTTCATTTAACATCTTCGGTTTCGACGCGGCTGGAGCTCAAGCCCATAATAACACAGATAGTTTACGTCTTCCTTCCCACAGAAATGGCTTTGTCGTAATTGCTTTCCTGGATGCTTCCGTCTCATTTTTTTTGCTCTGTTTCTTTTCGCAGTTGCCTTTAACGGAGAGCTGTATATATTTGGAGGTTACAATGCTCGACTGGACCGGCACTATAATGACCTCTGGAAATTTAATCCAGGTAACGGGACTTTTGTGTGTTACTCTCCATCATTCCCTTTCCAAAATTTTAAACCGAAACATTTGACCTCAGTGATTGCAGTATTAAGTAGTACTTTAATAGTAAAATTTAAATCACCTTAATTAGTCTTTAATTAATCATTAATTGGCAACAATGAAAATTAGCCTTTGTGCAGAGGTTGTGCTCATAGGCTAATTCTATGTCATGTGAAAAATGGCATCTTGTTTACCAGGCTGTCAGTCTTTATCAGGAATTAATATTAACTTTTAAACTGAGAGTGTCAGATAATTTGGTAGATCATTTATGTGGGAGTATTATGTATTTCTTTCTGAAGGTATCACTTTAAGCTTATATGGAAGAAACAAGCTAAAGTATCCCATAATGCATTTCATTCTCTCCTGCCCACGGCGACCCAGTCCTCAGAATCTTGAAGGTCATTCAATGTAAAACAGAAGATCAGGTTACTCAACTCCCAGCCCTGAGGTTTTTAGTGTCTGTGGGTGTATTTTCTAGCCAACCCCTGCTCTGTCTAATGTCATTGGTTATATTTATGTTATACTTTACCTCCTTGGTTGTGGAGGTGAGCTACTTTATGAAATGATGGGATGGTAGTGGAAGGCAGGGGAAAATACCTGCATGCCCTGCAGGTCTGTAGTTTTATTGTAGAAATTGTCATTACTCCTTACCACCACTAGGTGGAGTAAAGAGCTGCTCTGTGCTGCAGAGCCCATAAGAAGTCGGTTGTCCCTGCAGATACTCTGCAGCTAAATGGAAAATACGTTTCCCTCTTGAGAAAATAATAACGGAAATTTTACTTTTTTTATATATTGTAAGTTCAAACTGGACCGTAAAATGATTCTGTTTTACGAAAAATGAGGCCAGACTTACTGGGCGATTTCTTTCATGATTCATTTGCGTTGTATTAAGTGTATGTGTGATACAGAGAAACACATATGCGGTTTATCATGTCCCATTTCAGACATGGCTCCATACGCTGAGGCGATAAACATGTCCTGGCTCTCTAGTGGTTATTGGTCGTCAACCATTTTATTGACAATTTTATCACCCTCGGACAGAGATCAGTTCAGGTCACCTTGAGATGAAAAAGTTTGCGAACCCCTGTTTGACAGCCGCATTGAAAAGCGCACACATTACATTGAATTACATTTTGACATTTAGTGGACTCCCCGATGCAGAGTGACATTCACAGATTACATTTTACACACCATCGTTTTATACGGATGGATATTTACTGAAGCAATTATGGTGAATTACCTTGGCTCAAGGTTACAATGACAGAGCCTTATCCGGGAATCGAACCTGCAACTTTAGAGTCACTAGCCCAGGTCCCTAACCATTATACTATGACCTCACTACACAAAAACACACACAGTACCATATAAACGTGCTTTGAAAAGTTAAGTTGTAGGTCACCTTATGGTGACCCTGTATGAATGCACTCAGTGTGCCCTTATGACTGGCTGAGTTTACATCAAAGCCATTGTAGAAGTTTCCAGAACTAGAGCAGAATCATGTCTTGTCCACTTCCTATCTTTTTCAAGACAACGCTTACCTGGGGCTGGTACCCAATCACGTGTTTACTTCAAAGCTATCTTTCTAATTGTACATCAAACCGAAGGTGGAATCTCATTAAAACTTTGCCTGGGAAAGAAAAAAGTCGATAAGAGTTTGAAAATGAACCTCGGGGAAACTGTCCAATTTGATACAACGAGCACACGTCAAGTTAAACGGCCATGACAATACAGCTTTATATAAAATACCTCTGATTGCTCTTATATCGTATTTTCTCTTTGATCTTTATGATTGTGTAGAATTACAAGGAACATATATTTTATAACGTATGTTTGCGCCAGACTGTTCTTTACGACTAAAAGTTGGGGTGTTGCGTTGGATCTTACTAGAGCAGTAGTTTGTGATGTGGCATGGTGGGTTTGATTCCATGGTTGGGCCCTGCTGTTGTACTTAGCCTGAATTGCTTCATATATATAACTGTGTAGTTGTACAGTGTGTAGAAATGTAAACTATAGAAAGGATACTAAGACCCTCGTACATTGAAGTATGAACCTCCAAGACAGGAATTAGGCACCCTAGTTCTACAGAGTAGCATCAAAGTTCAGCATGAAGTGCTTTGCAAAGAAGGTGATTTGAAGACGAAAGGGGGCTCAGTCGTAGCATACCCTTTGAGGATTCTTCTCCCTTTAAGGTTTTTACTCTTCAAGAGCCGCCAGCTTTGTTCGCAACATGTGCGTAGCTAAAATAAAAATCGTCCACTAATAGTCCATAAAAGTTCTCCTTGTCTTGAAAGACCCTCTCCAGCAAGTCTTACTTTATGATTTAACCCACTAACCATGCAAATAAATGATCCTAAAATGGATGGAGAGGGACGACGTAGGAGTTTGTGAAACCCAGTAATGTCATGAGCAGGTTGGCAGTGTTACGTCTGTAATGTATGCAAGAACATATGAGGTGTAGCTGTTAAGTAATGAGACTAATGCCGTAATTTGATTTTAATCGAGAAAACAGAAGATTTGGTAGCCGTTTTGCTCAGTTTCACCAAAAATTTCAAATTGATGCGTTGCTCGATTTTTGAGCCTACCATTTTTACGACACGTCAGATGTGAGTGGATTGAAACCTTTCAGGGGTTCTTTATGCTTGCCGATTGGTCAATGTATTCCATGTGGTTGGTCAATGTATACCACAATTTGCATTGTTGTTCGACTTACATAAGCCCAGTCTCGTTATTTAATAGCCACACTTTGTATGTCGCGGCACATGGGAAATAGTATCAGGAGGAAGTCAGAAAAAGACTTTTATGGCAAAAACACTCATACTCTCCCTGACATTTGATCATTGGCTGAATCAAACTGACGCATCGTTTCAGTACCCATGTATGTTGACCCAGTTTTCCCCCAGCTCTCCCCAGTCATATTCATTGTGATTCTCATCACTGACACTGATATGAAAATATGAAATTATATGCACAGATGTCCCACAGTCTTTCTCTGGGGGACAGCCATCAGTGATCTGTATATAAATAAAACATATATACACATATTTTTTATTTAATTGTCAGGGAGACTTTGGTTTGGACAGCTATATTATGTAGATACATTATTCATAACTTTTTCTGTATGTCAGCAGGCTTGCACAAACGGCTGGTTTTGACTCGAACTTCAGTAGATTAATTTGTCCAGTAGGTGGCAGCAGCAGCACCCACCTGGATCTCCCACCCCCACCATCCAATGACAACTGATCCCCCACCCCCCCGCCCCCAACCTGTGCTACCACTGGTTGTCATAGAGATGTGTGATGCTGTGATGGCATCATTTATCAGTGGTCCTGGCACTCTTTATATGGACTGACTCATGAATGGCCCACAAGAGGGGGGGGGAGGGTGTTGGACATAGAGGGCCTAAACTTGGAGGAAAATTCCATACCAGGCTTCCAGTTCAAAGTGTGTTTTTCTCTGTTGCTGGGGTCCCTCCATTGTTTTATATTGGCTTACATTGATTTACATTGGCTGATGCAGCTGACCTCAGAATGTATTAATGTATATATATATATATGTATACACACTGGGTTTGTGTGTTTGGTTCCCAAGTGGAACACTGCTGTTTTACCCTTAAGCAAGGTGCTTAACCTGAATTGGTTCTGAATACAGTATATATCCATCTGTATTGATGGATAGTGCAGATGGTGCTTTCTCTGAGATTTCTGTGGATAACTAAAGCCCCAGAATCTTCTGCTGAGTGTGGGAAAGTGTGCGTGTGTGTCTGCTTTGGAGCTTGTGTGTGTTTGTGCAGAACGTTTACTGAGATATGTATGTATGTGATGTTGTGGAGAGTTTCTCCTGCTTGAGTGTGTGTGTGTGTGTCACTGACTCTTTGTCTGTGTGTCTGTCCTGCAGAGAGTTTCTCCTGGCAGAAGGTGGATCCGAAGGGCAAAGGGCCGTGTCCCCGCCGGAGGCAGTGCTGCTGCATGGTGGGAGATAAAATCATCCTGTTCGGGGGAACCAGGTAACCTGCTCACCTGTGCACCTTTACATCTACACACCTGCTCACCTGTACACACACACACACACGCTCACCTGCAAACTGCAAATGTCTGTCAAAGTCTCCAGCACACACACCTCAGAAACTTGCTGACTTACAGACGAATTGCAGACAGAACTGTGATTTTTTTTTTTCTACTTTTCATTTGTGTTAACTTTACTGGCAGAAATAACCTTATTGTAACAACAAAAATGCTACCCCTCTCGTCACATGTGGACCATTGCGGTAGCATACAAGCAACAACACAAAACACTCCGCTTCAAATCTCCATCTTACAGTGATATGGAAATGGAGTGGTTGCTGCATGTGTAGCATATTACTGGAAAGTAAAAGCCGAACTAAACCACGCATGCAATGGACAGAAGGCCATGCCATTATCTGATTATGGTAATACATTAGGGGCGCCCTCGGCTCAAGTGGTCTCGCTTCACTGATTTGTCTGTTTATTCAGGTCAAATTTGCTCCAAGTGTGGTATGCGCCCTGAGTACAGGGTGATGGTTAAACGGCATCTATTTACATAATGTGTCTAACCACCTTCTGCTTCCTTAGACATGGATACAGTTCATTCCAACATCTAGGGGTTGAGAGACGGCCAGGTCCTTAGGCCGGATTTTCATGCCCCAATTATAGGTGACTACTTAACAATACCTAACTTATTTTTTGTCAGGAGTGCAAAGCCAGTGTTTTGGTGAATTGGCTAAGCATTTCACTGTCTACTCAAATGTATTCTGTGGCAGAGCAACACAAAGCTTGAGAAATATGTAAGAGCTAGCCAGCAACCAGGTGACACAACGGCTGCCTTGGAGCTTGAAATCATTGGCGGCGAACAGCGGAGGGTAGACTTTCAGCACCATGGCCGTTAAGTTTTTTTGACTGACTTCACATACCGTAAATTTAATAAAGTTGCGTGTTGGGCAAGATACTGATGCAATTGTATTGCAATCCATCGTTTTAATGGATCAGTGATCTTGCTTTGGCAATCGTCTTTCAATGCTGGTAAGTGGGCAACCCAGATAATCAGACAGCAGGAGATCTCAAGGTACTCTAATTGTACTGGTAGGGAACAGCACTTACTGAAGTAGAAATCAGCACACGGAAGACAGGCCGATTCAGACACTGGATGATTACATCCTGAAAATGGGAGAGGTGACAGCGCAGAGCTACTCTGCTTTCACCAGCGCATAGTGGAGAGGTGGAAGCCTGGCATGCAATGCTAGTTCAAAACATATTGTCAACCCTGTCACAGTAAAGAAGCACGCAATGCTTACTTATAGCATCAACCCTGTCACAGTAAAGAAAGCACGCAATGCTAACTTATAGCATCAGTCCTCTCATAGTAAATAAGGCACACAATGCTAACTTATAGCATCAGCCCTCTCATAGTAAATAAGGCACGCAATGCTTAACTTATAGCATCAACCCTGTCACAGTAAAGAAGCATGCAATGCTAACTTACAGCATCAATCCTGTCACAGTAAAGTAAAACATGCAATGCTAACTTATAGTATCAGCCCTCTCACAGTAAATAAGGCACGCAATGCTAACTTATAGCATCAACCCTGTCACAGTAAAGGAAGGGCTTGTGTTTGGTTCTTTTCTGCTTTTATATGATTGTTGAAAGTGTTGTGATATCCTCCCAAGAAGCTAGAAAACTGTCCTCCTTGCTAAAACGTACTCAGCCAGCACAGACGGGCCCCCAAGAACCCATCCTAACACGCAAAAGGTCTGTGAAGGTTTTTGGGCCTCCTGACCGCCAATGTCAGCGGAGACTGACTCAGGTGTCAGACACAGCGGGGCAGTTCACACACAGCCTGCCAGTCAGCCTGAACTCGATTAATATTGATGACGGGCAGGAAGCATCTCTGAGCCCCCCCTGGCCTGACGAGGCGTGAAATTGCCTGCAAAGTCAAAAAGATAACCAAAATCATTTCTTTCGACAATGAAGATGACGGAAATTGGCTGTATTGTAGACTCTTCTAGTGCTCTTTGATTAAAAGGAGGAAATAACAATGCACTTTAATTTGTTATTAGAGAGCTGTGAGGTTTTCAAAGCCTTTGTTGTGCTGTGATGGCTTCATATCAAAAACCTGTATGTCACACCTGTGTGTTTTTGTGTGATTGTGAAAACGAATGGGAATTTTTGTACCTTAAAGGGATACTAGAATGTTTTTGAAATTAACCCATGTCTTTGTCTAACCATGAGTAAAGAAACCTAAAAGAGCCATTTCCATCTCTCTTGGTTCATTAAGGAGATACGTACAGAACAAATGCACCTGACCCATGCACACTTAGCAATAGCGGAATTCGTGGAAGTCTGTGGGATTTTCTGGAATTGCTGCCTTGCCCCAATTAGAAGTGAGGGCACACTGTCTACCTGTGAGACATGACGGTGGAGCATTGGGTTTGTAATTTTGTTTTCATGGTGACACACACAACCTGGAATTCTTTACTTCCTAGGAGTTTGGTATTCATTTTCTGTGTTGTGAAGTCCTCTAAATGACCACACCTGGCAACCTCCAGTGACTACAGCGTTTGAGAAAGCCGCGTTGTAGACCATATTAATAAAGTTTGTTGCCGAATTTTGCAGCCAATCCGAGAGGAGAGGCTGAGGTAACCATGACCCATAAACAGTTGCCCATCAGTTTTTTTTTTTCATGTGACAAACACGATGATGACCATGTTGTTCACACCACCCATTTTTAAATGGTCGATGCGGAACTGTTGGCAGTCCATCTGAAAATTCTGCATCCAGTCTGACAACGGCATAACTCAGCACTCATTTTATTGTCCCCTTATTTTGCCTTGCTCTTATGTATTATTATGTAATACTTAAAGAAAGCACAGGCTTGGTTGGTTTACATGACAAGTGCAACTTAGACTATATACATAGTTCTATAATATGTGTTCCTATTTGCTTTAGAAGAAAACATTGAGCCAGTTTATTTGCCCATTTCAGTGTGGTTAGTTCTGATGTCCAGTGCAGTATTAGTTCCATTTCATAACGTTCACCCTGTCAGGTATGTTCTTTGTGAAGTTTCTCCACTGTTCTTGGCAAGGGCATGCCAAATTAAAAAAGCGCCATATGTAACAGTCTGTTAAAACGAGAAAGCTGTTAATCTAGCTCATAACGAAAATCAGTCCTTCAAACAGGAAGTCAGTTTGAGTGGTTACATCCTCAAGGTTGAAATTCATCAACTGCGAGTACAGAGGATATAAATTCCTCTATCCGTGGAGAATGGGCGGTCTTTTATGGGTGAAAAGGGCAGGAAGCGCACCTTGTATTCTTTGAAAGACGATTGAACATGAAAGGTTTGTTGGGAGTAACAACAGAAAACATGGTTTTTCTTTAGATTGGCCTCCTGTTCCATTTCAATGGTGAATATATTACCGGTTGCTATGGGGTTGGAAGCCATTTTCTAGAGTCAGTGTGGCCAAGGTAATACTGTTTCTAAGGACATGCTATCTCTATATATCTCTACAGCATGACATCTGCCTAAAATGTACATACAGTGTGCATAAGAGTAACTATTCAGCTGTGACTGAATGTAGAAACATCATGATGCAGGCAAAGTCTTCAATGCTGTCCCTTAGCATCTGTGCTACATGCTAATACTCAGCAGCCACCCTTTGATTTCCATGCTTCCCCCGCAGGCTGAGACTGGAAGATTAAAGGTGGTTTTTTTTTTTTTTTTTAGGCCCGAACACGCAGGTATATCATGATGACCGTATCACGGGTCGTGAAAGAGGGGGGCGGAAGCGGCAAAACGGGATTAGAGGCGACGGCAGTTAGCGGAAGAGGAGAGACCCAGGCGCGTTACCGTTAATTGGAGCTAGCACGCTGCGTTTAGCTCCCTCCAGGGACGGGAACCAGATTAATTTACAGCAGTCACGCTTTGCTGTTGGAGACTGATAGTGGCGGAGACTTTGGTGAATTTGCTATGCCTTTTTAGGGGAAGATGAGAAGGGTGGGATGACGGTTGTTTTGTGAGCTACATACAGGAGCTGAGATTTGCGTTTGCCGTAGAGGCTTGGGGGGACAGTGAGTTATCATGTGGGGTCAGTCAGAGACATGATTTCCATACATGTTTACTGTGTTTCACAGCTGAATGGGAGTTTAGTGTTAGAGAGGGTTAGAGAACTGGGCTTGCAACTGGATGCGTGTTTGGCTATGGATCGTCTGGCATAATGGAACCAGCCACATGCACACACAAACACACACACACACACACTCACTCACACACTGTCACGTTCATGCATAGAAAAAATATATTCACTCTCACAGACATGCACATTCACAAACTCAGTGTAAATTTGCATCATGAAGATCCACATTCGTCTGTATTAAAACATATAAACAATAATATTGTGAATTTATTCATTCAGGCACATTGTACTGTGTGCTGTACATTGCTGGTGTGTAATACAGTATTTTGTTTCAAAAGACCAGCACAATTATGTAATGTTAGCTATTCTTATCTGAATTGACACTGTACATACGTAATACGTTCTAGAAAAATCAACACTCTCAGTCTCCTAATGGTTGATACAGTTCTTGTCTGTTTCATTAGCCTGTGACACAAATAACATTACAGTTTGTTGAGGTGATTTTGAAGCAGCTGACAAAGTAGGCCACAAAGGCTTGTAAGTATGCCATTGCTTGGTTCAGATCGATCCAGTCACTTCAGTTGGTACGGTCAGGAAGTGGTTTTCCAGAAAACCAAGCATGGGCAATCAGTTCAATGGAATAGAATGTGTATTCACCACCATGAATTAATCTCTCGCTCTCCTTTGGGACACCTAGCTTCGGCGCTAGAGTTTGTTTTCCGCAAGGAAAATAAGCCAAGAAAATAGTTTGAGATTTCAGGCCTTTTGTTTCCTGAGGAAGCCGCATTCTGCCGGTGATCAAAGACCCGCACCATTGATATTTCCCCACAGTTTATGATATTTTCTTAAGCGAAGGAATTTGTTAAACTGTATTTTATTGCTTTAGTGAAGCTCAGTAAAACCATTTACCACCCTATAAATGCTGTGTTTAAAGGGGTCATGTCCCGGCCTATTTTTAATGTTTTCAACTTAATTTTTGTTTAATTCTTAATACTTAGGGCATTTGAGCAACCAAAATAAGCACTGAAATTGAATGTCATATCATACAATACAATCAAGTAATTTAATTATTAAATAATCCGCACCAGCTGGTGAATTTAACTCCTTTTTTTAGTATCATTTGAATAATTTTAAATGTTGAATACCTATACGTTTGTAACTGTAGTTATAAAGCATCGTATAAATGACATTACACTCCTTTAGGAAGTGCTTATATCCGAGGTTACATACAACACAAAAACAATTGAATATGTTGGCGTCGAAGTGGAAAAATACCCAAGAGAACGTAAGTGTAGTCCCAGATATCAGAAATGCAAAAAAACACAAGATTTAGCAATGGACCTGTTGATTGACCAGTCAAGGAAATCAAATGATTAAAGTAGCAAACGAATCAGTGCAAACTGATAATGAAACAGTTAGTGTCGTTATATAGATATTGATTGCTGGTCCCCATTTGTCCGATATCGGTGAGAGTGTATAGTGTGGGGTCACTGTTTGCAGTCTCTTGCATTCCGCTGTGTGGGTTGAGTGTGTGGGGGGTGTTAGCTGGGCGTTAAGTGGCGCTCCCCTCCCTGGTCGTTCACACCCACTTACAGGAGAGTAAACATGGCCGCTGAGCCGTGAAGGAGCGTGAAATCCAGAGAAATCTGCAGATTTATCACCTCAGGGAGACCCCCCACCCCCACGCCCGGGCCGAAACCTGAGCCACCCCGAGTGGCTCTGCTCAACTCATTTACAGCACTGCTCCATGGGGGGGCCAAAAGCCACGTTAGCGTAGCGCATTGGGCTATGACTGCTATAGCAAGCGATCTTCCAAAACAATAGAGCAGGAGTGTCATGTAATCTGATAATATCTGTGTCTGGGTTCTAAGATGTACTTTCCCACCTGCTGCCAGCTGCAGGGGGTAAGTGACTGTGTGCAGGGGTAGATACTGCAACTCCAGACTGGTATTGACTGTGTTCAGGGGTAGATACTGCAACTCCAGACTGGTATTGACTGTGTTCAGGGGTAGATACTGAAACTCCAGACTGGCGGTAGTGCATACTGAAACTCCAGACTGGTATTGACTGTGTTCAGGGGTACATACTGAAACTCTGCATGAGGGCTATGCATGTGTGGGTTGTGTGGCTCGTTGCGTGATTGTACTGGGAAAGAGCTTTCTCTTATATTGAGAAAAAGATGTATTTGAGTGAGACGGTACCGAAGAATAAGTCATTTTGTGGATGACTGTACTGAGAAATAGGTGAGTGAGCGGTCAGTTTGAAAATGACTCGGCTAAGAATGGTCTTTTGAAGACTAGCCATATTGAGAACAGACTCTTAGTATGACTGTACAGAGTCAGGGTTCGTTGCCTCTACTGAGAGGGCCAATTCAAAGAGTGACCTCACATATTGTTGCCGCAGCAACTGCACTGAAGGCTGTCAGTTATAGATTGATAATAGAGAGAATTCCAGCCCTGAAAGTTACCAAAGGTGACGATACACACAGCTGACCAATGAGGTTATTTAATATACTGTCCTATATACTGTCCTGTGTGTTTCCCAGAAGACAAATTGTGCTGTGTTTAAGCTCAGTTTATTTTTTATTATTATTGTATTATTGTTATAATTATAATTGTTATTGTTTTGTGTTAATTTAGAGTTATGACAGGTGGAAAGGGTTGTTACTACCACAACCCCATGCCCTGTAAAGGATTCATTAATAACAATATCAACAAAGGGTGAGTTCATCGCTGGCCTCTCTCATTGGCCGGACAGTGCGCATGTTTCTGCTGATGTCATCGCTGTCCATTCATCGCCCACCTCACGTCGCGATGAATGGGGAAGCAGGGGTCGGGAACAGAGCGATCTCCCGAGCGACAGGAAGCGAGCCGGAACGTGACAGATCGGCATGCTGGGATCGACAGCTTGCGGTTGGGAGACTCTGCCCCGAGCTGCCCCCGGCGCTATTTCTGACCAGATCGCCGGGGGAGACGGGGGCCGTTTGGCAGTACCCTCTGTCCTGTGACCGCAGCGCCGTGGAGAATCCCATAATCCTCTGCGGCGGCCCACTCTCCTCCCACACTCTCCCACAACAGCTGATCAGATACTGTTTACTTTCGCCCATGCTTTTCAACTGGGCCTTATGGAGAATGACTACTGAAATTTATGCAGCTTAATACTGAAATCTGTAGTACAGCAATATATTGTACATTATATAGTCTTTTGGATAATATAATAATCAATATATATCTCAGCTCTGCTTTCTTAATATGTATACCAATAACTGAAAGCAGGTTGTTTATATTTTTGCCCATGCATTGTGAAGTGTTGTAATATTCTTTTCCGATTTTGACGATATATTTTATTTCAATATATTCAAGGATTTTTGATTACTGTATGGGAGCAGTCTCATTAAGTCATGTAAATGATGTAAATACATTGGAGTTTTGAGATACTAAGTAATAACACTTTAATAGTGAAACCAAAGAGTGGCCTATCTGTCAATAGCTTTAAAGGGCTGTCCTGGTATGGACCTGAAACATCCATTTGCAAAAAAGCGAACCATGTGTATAAATTCATGGCATGTGGTGGTTTCCCCTCGACAGAAAAAAAACATTCTCAATCATTCACTCGAATGCTCTCCCCGCAGAGTAAAGCAGGCAGAGTCATTGTTGTTTGCGCAGTAATAACCTTCTGCGGGAGGCCAGAAAAATGTGGAATACACTGTTAGCGAGACAGTTAGTTTTTCTATGTGTCATGGTTAGCTGGCCTTTGCGGCGACTGCGGGACCACCGTAATCCCATCATGGGAGAGGTGGCCACAAACTCTGGTGGACTGTGTTGCGAGGAAAGTACAGTGATCGTGAGGAGACTATAGGAGGCTATCAGTGCTGTGAGAGCGTGAGTGAGATTGACAGAGACGGAATGAATATGGGTTTATGTATATCTTGTAATGTATTTATGCTTCTGTATGCATGAATACATATGTGTTTGTGTATTAGGAAACCAGTGGCGGACCCAATCTGTCAACACTAGCCCCATAGATAACATCTGGAAGGCAGCAACATTAATGGTCAATGAACAGTTCATTTTCCAGTGTTTTCAGTCACTGTGTGAGAGCCTACATTATACTTTCTCCGTGTCCGGAAATCATGAATTTCTGCACAATATCACAAGACATATTTAAAGACAATCCGTCTCTGAAATGGGTACAAATATGTCCAAACTGCCACTCCATCTGTGCACCAGGCAGTAGGCAGCTCAGATGGGTTTAGTCCCTTGCTATTAAAAGAAGCGCATAACAATTTCCTGGAATCTAGTGTAGTTTTATTTTAATTTAAATTTCCAAGGAAAGCAAATTCCCTGCAGCAGGCTCAGGTGTAAGGAACCCCAATTAGTTTGAAAAGAAATAAACAGTATAGATGGAGAGCTTGCTAACAATAGTCCCCATAATGTAGGTAAAATGGCGTAATTATTTTAAATTGTTTAGTCCTACTTAATGTACTTGGATCTCCTTTGCTGAAACTCCAGGCTGATTGCTTGTCCATTTCAATTAGAGGAATGATTTATGAAACTAAATATTACTTTCTCTGCATATCTTGTTCTGAGTGTACTCTCTCTCTTATTTTTCCTTTTGATGTCCATGTTCTTTTATTTGCTGTGTAATTGTGCAGGAGATGAAAGAGGGGGCAGTAGTCTGTAGCCATATGGGTCTCTTCCTGCTCTCGTATTTGGACAGAGTGTTGTTTCTCAGGCTTTTGTTGATGTAAAACCGATCTCGTTTTTTTTTTTTTTCCATAATTTCGCTGGTTTGTTGTCAGGTGTGCTCGACGGTCTCAGAGCGGTGAGTCACTCCACAGCAGCAGTTGTGGCACTGGCACGGCTCACCTCCCATTGGCTGACGTCCGTGCGTCGTTTGTACACACTCCCCTCTCTCGGGCCAATCGTGCGGCTATTTGGCACAATCAAACTGTTTGCCTGCTATGTTTGGCTCGAGAGTGACGTATGCACGTTTTGGAAAAATCGCTTTCTTATCCAGCCATGACAAAAAATTGAGAGTATTTGAACGCTTTTGTTGGAAGTGTTTTCTAACAAGCGGTTTTAACATTTTTATTTTCAGTTTTGAACATGCTAGTAAAATTCAAAGAGAAAATGATCACATCCGGCAACCTTTAGGCTATTAGTAAGCTGCCTGTTTAGGGAATTTCACAAAACATTTGTCACAGTGCGTTTTTACAGAGCTCCCAGGCCTGAACCTCCTCTAAAGCAAACCGTAGGGCGACAGTGGCAAGGGGAAAAACTCCCACCAGAAAAGTTAAATTTCTATTTGGAGTCTTGTCAAAAGTGAACAGGATTTCACTGTGGCAGGCTGCGTTTGGCGTGATGTATTTGGAAAGAGCGGCTCATGGTGGGTGGGGTTCGAGAGGGGTGACAGAGGTTAGGTCTGGGTCAGAAACCTCAAGCAAAGTGGTTTCACCTCACTCCCACTCTTATTTGACGCATTGCCTTTCTGTTATCTTTCAAAGCTGACTCGAGCCAAAGCTTTTAAACTCATTTTAAGTCGATGCCACCACCATGCATAATATTTACTTAATAACTCTCTTAACGTTAGAAATAAACAACAGCAATTCCACTTGGGTAACAGTTTCTTCTTTCATAGACCATCATGGAATAATCTTTTTGTATAAATTGTTGTCATTTTATGCGGATATTTTCCTCTTTCTCAAAGTTTGGATTCCGCTGTTTCTTTCTGGTTATAGGTTTGTCTGTGAGTTTTGTTTTCTGACATATGTCAACGGTCAAGTGCTTTGCGGCAGCCTGTTTATAAACTGTGTTGCACAACTGAAAATTATGTTTAAAAATTAAGTGGAAACATAGTTAAACCAAAATAACAAGATCATGACCCCATGATAGTTTTATTGTAGATGTAAATGTTCCTCTTTATGCATAGACTGTAAGCCAAGTGAATTGTTCCACAGTCGTATTGTTACTTTTTAAATTTATTTTTACCTTTTTAACATCCTGCATTCAATGAGTTAGTGCAGACAATTTCATCTCAAAATTTGTATCCAAGGTGTTTTGTCTTCGACTGTTTCTCTTTCTCATTCTGTCATGGTTGTAACCCTTGTAGCTTCATCGAATTCTGAATAAACCTGAACCATCTAACTACACCAGAAAGGGGTCTGCAAAACATTTATTAGGAAGGATTTAGACACGCTCAGATTAAGGAAGAGGAAACGGGGTATTGAGGCTTGGACCGTAATCCGATATAGTGGTTGTTTGGATTGCGAAGTAAAGCATTGTGTCTTTATTGCGTTGGAAATCTCAGTGTTCTTTAAACCTAAACCTAACCTTTAACAAAAACAGCACCTCCCCAACCCAACCTCCCTCTGCAACTTAACGCACAGCAATAAGGTGTGTGTTAAGTGTCTGCGGTCTTACAACTGGATAATTGTCTCTGTTTCCGAAAAGTGCTGGATGGACTTGAGTAAGCCACTCTGTATCGTCGTACCAAATTGCTTCATATAAATACATCTTGTACTGTTTTTATTTAAAATGATTGGAAATGTATTTATCAGGTTTATAAAACAGTAGAGGTTAATTTGAGTTAATCACACAGATTATTTTTGGTCGAACTGTGTTGCTAGTGTTTAGGGCTGGTTAATTGACTTTGTGTTCTGCTTTTGTGATCAGTGATACTCAATGATTATATATTGGTTTCCGTTTGAAAGGGTTGTGTGAATGGCAGGTGAGGACTAGTGTGTGAGAGAGCATGAAACATCAGGGTGTCACTATCAGACAGCTTCAGTATCTGGCCATGCAGATAAAGGGTCTCAACAGGAAGTTGTTGCTCGTGATGACTTCCTCCCAACCTAGCAGCAGCAACAGTTCAACAGGAAGTGGGCAAAGGAACGGGATGTATGTGGTTAAATGAAGACCAGATACAAAATGAAACGAAGAATTCAGGAACAACAAAAAAGCCGTAGGATCAGGAGTTGGCAGGGACAGATATTAACATGCTCTTTATGTAGCATTTTTCAAATGTGTTTGTCTACTTCTGTATAAATTTGTCTTGAAACATGGCAAGAACCTAGGAATTATCAAGATAATGGTAAATACATCAATTTACGGGCGAAATAAAAGCAGAGACACTTGGAGGCATGAGGGCAGTCCAGATGTAAGGACATAATGAACATTTAATGACGAGAAGAGAACAGGCCATTCAGCCAGCTCTCCATTCACCCGCAAGACGTATGCTTGTTATTGTAGCATTAGCAATGGTATCATGTTCTTCATTATTCAGAATGGGCCTTGTTTGGTTAACCAGGTAATTTTTGGCTGCTCAGGAAGGAGTAATGAAGGTGATTAAGGCATGTATTGTTTCCTCAGGAAGCTCCACGGTGAGAGTCTTGCTGGGGGTGAGGGGTGGGGGGGTGCGTTGTGGGATAATGAAGCCCGTTTCATGATCGCTGAGTTTTTCTCGGGCAGCTTCACGAGCTGAGTCACAGATCCCGGCACCATTTTATTCCGCCATCATCAACAGGCCCGAGTTAATGAGAGGCGTCTCAGAGGGGCTAAACGCCCTGCAATTGGAAGTCCCAATTAGACACCCTTGGCCAGTACCAGCGTAAAACAGCGCGGCGGCCTCTCGGTGAGGCCTTAGACTGCACCCTCTTACCCCCGGGGCTAGTTTATGAGCCCTGCAGCTGAGTATACCCCTAGCTGGTGAAATCAAGTCACTCTCTCTTTCACCGGTGTCCTTTTTTATATTTGTACCTCATTCCATTGTGTATAGGCCTTTATATTTAGGTGTTTTTCTTTAATAACTCATTATTTTGATGTCATACTGTCTGATGACGATTGGAAAGCCACCCTGCAGAATACATTACAATTCTACGTTTAAGGACAGTGGTGGCCTGACTCCAGTAACAGAGAGCTGGATCAATGTGCTAATATTTGTTGTTACTCACAGTTTACTCGCCTTGCCTAATGTCTTGTGTCTGAATTGGTTGCTTGTTTTAGAGCAAAAGCAAAAAAAAAAAAACCAGCTCACCCGATAGATTTTCAGGACCAGGGTTGGCTACCCCTGAACTACTTGTTTTAGTTACCTCTTGTTTTCATCAGATGCGATTTTCCACAGCAACTAGATTTTTTGCAAGTGATGTATTTTATTCTATTGAATATGAAATGTGCTAAATTAGTTAAAGGTGAATAATGTTCTGTTTACCCCCGTTGCCCTCAGTGAGACAGCGCCTCCTCAGCCCTCCCTCTGAGCGTGCCTAATTGCCGAGACGGGGGCATGTTCACACGTTGTGATACTTTGCTGATCGTGTAACACAACGCCCCATTAAACGCCCATGAGAGCAGATAAACTCGCGGCCCGAGCCAGCCCCCGTTTCTCGGGACTCCTTTACGTTCGGGCCCAGTTTGGCGTCCATGGCTGTTTAAAAGCGCGTTTCCACGGCGACTCTCACACCTCTGTGCGGTCCCCGGTCTTTATTTCAAACAAAGTGCAATATTTAGCATACTGTCAACTCCAAAATAATTAATTGAACAATTTTATTGCAGCATGAGAATTCTGTTTTCCGACATAAAATAAAGACTGGTTATCTGTGTTATTTTATCCTTTTTTTGTTCATCAATCTTACTAACAGTTTGGAGGTGACTGTACACTTCATTGTTTTCAGACTTAGCCGTATGCTAATTTGCTCTTCTGCAGACAGCAGGATAAAATATAGGGATGATAAGCTCAACAGGGCGGACGGCGTTAAAGACTGCTCATGCTAACAGACCAGCCGTTACATGCTCAGCTTGTTTCCCTCCGCGGTAGAGTGCTCAGCAGCTCCTGGGCAGAGTGGCCGTGAGAGTGCCCAGCTGGGCTATGGTGGGGGGGCTTTAGAGTGTTCCTGGCCAGGGTTTCCGGAATGTTCCGTACAGTGTGGCACGGACCCACGCTGCCATCGGTTGGGGGGTCAGTGGGTGCGTGGGTGCTTGGTCCGCTTCCTGGAGGACTGTTAGCTGACCAGAAATGAACTCTGTCCACAGTACGAAATAGGTTACAAATCTACTCCTTTACACACTTTATGCACTTGGTCCTTACTTAAGTCTTCCATAGTGCCTGCTTCAAATAGCCATTTGGGCACTTTTAAACTCAATGTATTTATTGTATTTTAATTACATGTGTGTTTTTCGTTCTGCTTTTTATCAGCTTTGTACATACTGATTTCCAGTGTATTTATTTTGATACTTAAAATGGCAAATACAATTGATTTGAATAATGTTCAATAGCAATATATAATTTAATATTGTATATTAATGCATAATATTTCAGATATACACAGATGCTCTGCTTGTGCCTTGAAGTGTCTTGAGGTTCCCAGTCAACAGCTGTTGTTTAGAGCCTTTTGTTTAAACCCTGCCTAAGGCTTTCTGTTATTCTTGCGGTTGCAATGAACTGAAGCATTCTGTCATTTCTCCAACACGTTTGCAGTCAGTGATCAGTTCCACACTATCATTATCTGATGGGTTACTCTCCAAATACTGAGTTTCTCGCCAAAATAACTTTTTCATACTAATCTGATAATCTCCAAAAAAATAACTGGTAGGATAACATGCTAAAGCTGAATTAATGAACGGGGCAACACTCCCTTCATCTGGAAAAACAAGAGCCCACGTTTTGTTAAAGCATTTTTTGGAGTGGTGGGGGGGGTATTGAGGCAACACCTTACGCCGTTTAATGAGTTCAGAGGCCATGTTTGATTAACACTGCACTATGGCCTCTGAGCAAAGAAAAATAAATATCCACCCAGCGGTAATGTATCGTCCGATCCAGAGGGCCACGATTCTGTGACTGTGAAACATGCAGTCACAAGCAGATCAGGGCTAAGGACGGGCGCGACTAATCGACTAACCGAATAAACAATGACTCACCCTATATTTGACAATTTAAAAAATTGTGCGTTACTTGTTGTACATTTCTATATGTCTGTATGAATGTATATTCTCTTTGTGGTGAAATTATGTTTGTTAAAATACAATTTTATGTATTTAAATCGTTTCAATTATGTTTTGAAACGGTGGAGGTGCAACACCCTTGCTGAATATTTTGATGCTGTCTGTTGACAGGGTGTTAAGTGTAATCGCCATTATATGGGCAACTTGAAAAGTTCCAGACTGTTTTTACATTTTTTACGATTAATCGACTAACCGTTTTCGTTCCCGTTTGAGTGGTGACAGGGTAATAAAGCGGTGGAAGTGCTCATCCCCGGGTCGGGACAGGACCCGGGATGTTGGGGTGACCCCCTGGGTGGAGGGGCGCGTAATGAGTTCCCCAGCTGGGGTCTCCTCCCCAGGGACTCTCGCGCTCGTGCTCCCCTCCTCGACCGGCCGCTTTATTCTCACCCTCTGTTTGTTTAGGCAGGATTAGCGACGTTAGCGTTAAAGCCCTTACAACATCCTGGGCACACAGGAATAGTAATAATGGAAAAAAAGGTTTAGCGGTTTAGCCTGGTGGAGAGATGCGAACGGCTCTCAGTGGGAAAGTCCTCTGTTGTGTTTCCTTCAGAGGAAAATAGACAAATATTTGTGGGATTGCAGGAATGGTTTATTGAATGCTGCTGCAAGTGTGACAAAAAGATTAAAAGTAAATAACTTTTCTGGTGTGACCAAAATGGCCTTTGGGTATGGTTGAGTTTCATGCAATTGCATCTCAACAAAGTACTACAGTCACATACTATTGTATCAGCATGCCATTGTGATTGGACACTAGTTTCGGAAAATGGGACTTGTGAATGGCTGCGACTTTAATTCAGTTATTCAGGTGGTGGAAGTCGGAAGACTGAAGTAGCACTTCTTGAATTGTGTTCATGTTTTTTTTAATGATCATAGGTTTGCATTGTTATGAGTGAAGTGCAGTGCTTAAAATCATTCCTTATTGAAGCTGTTACAATGGTAGAGAAGTGTAGTACAACAAGGCGGTCCTGTTTGAGAGGGAACAAGTGTAGGGGGTGTTTCAGGGTGATGACTTCATCCAATACATTATGAATTATGTTACAATGTACATTTTGCACCGAGAAATAATTACATTGTCACAGATAAGTCATTTTAATAATTTATCACCATGAAGTCTCTCTCTTTTTATTTTTTTCTCAAATAACCGAATTTAATTGTATTAATTTTATAATAATTTTACCATCTCAAGGTCTCAAGTACATTTGATAAGTGTACTTGTGACCTGACCATTCTGACAGTAAACTGCCAGAGCTGTATTCATTTTTAAATAATTTTACAGTTTGCCTGTTTAAGCTTCATGCTCAGTAGATCCTCAGTACTGTGTAGCGCATGCCTTTGTTGTGTAGCGGAGAACCTTTTATAATTAATGGCTTTCTTAGCTGAGGCTGCTGTAATTAATGCGTATGATCAATTACAGCCACATTGCATCATTTTCACAACGGATCTGGACCGTGAGACGCGTGTAAAACATCTGCTCCGATGGCCCACCAGAGTCGCGCACGCCTCTGTGACAGCCTCCATCCATTAACGCCAGTTTTGTAAATCAATTATGCAAATATTGTGTAACATATGTAAATGAGGAGAGAAACAACTCCATTACAATGGTTTCATTAGCGAGCGGTACGCCAGCCAGGGTAATGATGGCGGATAATTTGTATTCCCGGAACAAGCCGCAATTACTCGGCAGTTCTGTGCCTCGGCACACTCCGTGGTATTACACCGGAAGGTTCTGTCTCTGCCATTGTAAACAATTTGAAGCATTGGAAGGTAATTTTATTTTATTTAATGATGAGAACAGGCCATTTAGCCCTACCATTTACCTTCAGTCTGCAGAGTATCCAGTACTGCATCACATCAGGTCTTGAACACTCCAAAGGTCTCTTACTGTACCACCTGATCTGGCAAGCTGCTCGAAAAATCTTGGTGTAAAATACTATTTCTTAACACCTGTAAGGATTTTATCTTTATCTTATTTCCATTTGTCCCCTCCTTGTTCTGCTCCATAAGCTTAACTTAAAAAATTTTGTGGCACCTTGTCAAACCCTTTAACCATCTGAAGAAGCGTTCTGTTTACTATGAATATTCATAGCGGTTGCAAATAGTTTCCGTGTTTGGCATCGCAGTGTAGACCATACCAAAGCTTTCAGCTGAATTAACTTGGAGAATGAGAGGAGTACCACAGCCGATTATCTTCCCGGTGTATGCAATATCGTTGCTTTTTGCCAGCTCTTTACCCATGATTCTCGGAGTAGACATGGAAGTGATCAGACTCTGAGTGATTTTACCATTTCAAACACCAGTTAAATTCCAGATCATTTGAAAACATCCTCTTTCCACCAAGATTCACAGAGAGGATCACGAAGAGAGGTTTTAAAATAATATAAGCATTTTGAAATAGTAAGCCAGGTATATAGTATAAATTGCTTTTTGCCAGCTCTTTACCCATCATTCCCAGAGTAGACCTGGGTGTGATCAGACTTTACTTGAAGCATTTCTCCATTTGAAATGCCAGTTAAATTCCCGATCAGTTTAAAATATCTACTTTCCACCAAGATTCAAAGAGAGAATCACACAGAGAGATTTGAAAATTGTATAAGCTTTTTGAAATAATAAGCCAGGTATATCGTATAATTTGCATAGTAACTGGGCATTTTTCTGTTTCAAATCCCAGGGGGGCCCTGCAGTTTCGTCCTTGATCCAGGTACTTATGCTGAATAGCTTCAGTAAAATGTTCAGCGGTGTAGTGCCTATATGGAGAGTCTGTAAAAATAAAAGCTGTCACTCTGGATGAGAGCACCTGCTTAATGCCTGAAATGTGAAGAAATTTGAGGAGGTTTTTAGCCTTTCTGCCAGGGGGGCTATTGAAATCTGTATACTAAATAAAAGAGTGAACAGTATGTACTAATGGTGCTAAAAGACTATGAAGTTCCTGATCCTGCACCTGATTAGAGGTGGTACTCTGGTCCTGAAGAATTCCGCTTCGGCCCCTCGTAGCAGACCTGTCTCGCCCCGCTGTTTCAGGGTCTGGGCCAGCTCTTGTGGCTGCCCATCACTGTGCTGGCGTCTTAGTCATCGGGAGGTGTACCTGGGCATACGCTCCGCCTTCGTTGCGCTCCATTGGGCCCAGCTGCCTCCGTTTAGTTGGATGACACGCACGTCAGAAACGGCGTCGCTTACCTTTCACGTGCTGACGGCACGTTCGGCGGACGCGGTGAGAAAGGCACGTGACGACAGATGGTGAAGATCCGGCCTGTCTGTTTATGTGCTTGCGTGTGCGTGTGTGTGTGTGTGTGTGTGCATGTGTGTGTGTGTGCGCTTGCATGTGTGTGTGTGTGTATGTGAGTGTGTGTGAGTGTGTCTATATTATGTATGTTTGTGTGTTTATATTGTTTGTTTTGTGTGTGTGTGTGAGGTATACAGAAAGAGCTGATGTACATGGTGTGTGTAGTGTGTGTGTGTGAGGTATACAGGGAGAGGTGGTGTGTATGTTGTGTGTAGTGTGTGTGTGAGGTATACAGAGAGAGCTGGTGTATATGTTGTGTGTAGTGTATGTGTGAGGTATACAGAGAGAGCTGGTGTATATGTTGTGTGTAGTGTGTGTGTGAGGTATACAGAGAGAGCTGGTGTATATGTTGTGTGTAGTGTGTGTGTGAGGTATACAGAGAGCTGGTGTATATGTTGTGTGTAGTGTGTGTGTGAGGTATACAGAGAGAGCTGGTGTATATGTTGTGTGCAGTGTGTGTGTGAGGTATACAGAGAGAGCTGGTGTATATGTTGTGTGTAGTGTGTGTGTGAGGTATACAGAGAGCTGGTGTATATGTTGTGTGCAGTGTGTGTGTGAGGTATACAGGGAGAGCTGGTGTATATGTTGTGTGTGTGTGTGTGTGAGGTATACAGAGAGAGCTGGTGTATATGTTGTGTGTAGTGTGTGTGTGAGGTATACAGAGAGAGCTGGTATACATCCTGGCGCAGACAGTGGCAGGTCTGACTCACGCTTCCTCACACTGCGCTCCTGCATCAGCCCCTCAGCCATGATTCAGGATCGCTGTGACTTTATCCGTCCTGGAACACAAGTTCACAAAACAGGCTCTTTCAGCCTGGAACGAGGCCATGACGAACATCGGAACTGCGTCGTCTTCCATTGATCGCTAAACTCCCTGCAGCTCCCTGTTTGTGAGGTGTGTCGATGGTGACAATGATGTCACCATGATGATGACGCACCCATATTGAGGGTGGAATGTCTCTGATTGGACCTGGCCTCACGCACTTCCTGTTTGCTCCTTAGCCTACACATGTTTGCATTACTGGCTGACTGCATGTTTACATTTCCGTCCGTAGGTTTTACATGTTTACATTATGGTCAGTGGTTTTACATGTTTACATTGCAGACAATGGATTTTACACGTTTACCTTATGGTTAGTGGCTGTTGTGGCCTGTTGACGTATCCAGTGGGTGCTCTGGGCAAGCAGGGCTCTCATTGTCCTTGAAAATCCATTTATGGAAAGTCATGGAATGTGTCATACCCCATGTGTCATCCCTGAAAGTAGAGGTTTAAACCGAACTGTTGATTTGAAGAGCTGTTAATGTACAACCCTAATTAACATTATTGTAAAAGAAGCAACAAAAATTGTTCATAGGTCTTATTCAAAGTACGAAAGACTTTTTTTCAGTCTGGTAAGGAGTAAAATACAAAAAAGTGGAGTGCATGAATTATATAGTTAATACACAAATAACTTTGGTAAAATAAGAGGAATTCATACATGTCTTTCAATGCATTCAATGAGCAACATTTTGTTCAACTCAACCTTCTGCAAACTGTATGATTTTATGTAGTTTTTTGACAAGTCATGTTAACATTTTACAACAAAAAAACTTGATTTATGTTTTTATATAAAAAATTTTGACAAGTCATTTTGACATCTTACAAAAAAAAAAAAACAACACGAAACACAGAAGACGACAGAGACGGATTTTCACTGATGTTGCTGCTGTTGTTGCTCACTCAGAAGTGCCGTGCTTTGTTTTTGCTCTGTTTCTGCAGCCCGTGTCCAGAGCAGGGGATGGGGGACGAGTTTAATCTGATGGATCACTCTGACCTGTACATCTTAGACTTCTGTGAGTGCACTCAGTCTCTCTTTTCTGTCTCTTCCCTACGCTATAGATCCTCTGCTTCTCCATTCTTACAGTCTTCAAAATGCTTCTTTTCATGTTTTTCACTATGACGTTTATCTTTGTTATTGTGACTAAACTGAGATGCCTTTTAGTCACAATAACTCTTATATAACACATATTCATCAGTCAGAGAAAAGGTGCACTTTGGTTTACTTTGCCAGCAGTGTGTGTGTGTGTGTGTGTGTGTGTGTGTGTGTGTGTGTCCAGTCCTTCACTCTGAAAGGACACGGTCCCCTCGTCAGTGCCAGCGGAAGCGAGCGGAGTGGCCTGTTTGTCCCTGACCCCGCCGGTGCCGTGAGTCACCTGTTAAAGCCTCTTTCCACCAGTGCTAGATCAGCCTGGAACGGCGTTCGAACGCAGCAGCACGCCGCGCGAGCAGGCCCAAAATAACCGCGGGGAAACGTGCGCGCTGGCGTGAGCTCCCATATGCCCCGGCTGCCCTTTCCGCTCGTGCGTAAACAACCCCGCCGCCTCCACAGGGCCAGAGTCCAGGGAAGGCCTTGTCCTCCCTGTGTGTGTGTGTGTGTGTGTGTGTGTGTGTGTGTGTGTGTGTGTGTGTGTGTGTGTGTGTGTGTGTGTGTGTGTGTGAGAGAGAGAGAGAGAGAGAGTGTGTGTGGGTGGATGAAACTGACACAACAAATTCAGTACTCGACTGTGAAACTGTCGGGGAAGTTAGCTAACCCATCCTGACCATTCATTATCACACACCATTTACAGCAATGCCGACATCATTGAGGAGATTCTCATTTTCACTGATCATACAGTCTGTTATCCATCCACTCTCAGGCCCTGCTGTATTCCACTGGACTCTTCACAATACCCACAGTCAATAGTGCACATCCTACAATGAGTGCAGCGCTTTTAAAAGGCTGTACACTGCCAGGCATGACCGTATTGTTGACCTGGGTGCGCACAGCTTTGTAGTGTCCATGTCCTGGTGATTGCAGGTTCGAACTAGGTTAAATCAACACAATTTGCAAAGTACTGCTCCATTTCAGCCATCGAAGGGAGCTTGACTGTTTTGAAGAGACAATGGTTTCTTTATCCATAAATGAACTCATGAACTGTATGCCATTTTGGACATATTCGTAAAATTGGCTCTTGCTGAAAAATGATCTTCTATGTGTAATCCCGAAAAGAATTTAAAAGGTGACTGCCTGTGTGTATACACACACGTTTGCAGTTGTGTATTTATGTATGTGCGCAGTTGCGTTTCTGTATGTGTATGCATGCATGTGTATTCAGTGCAGATTCATGTGATCAGAATGCGGCCTTCGCGTTTGGAGTTAACCTGTAGCTGAGCAAGGCATCGGTATACAGTTTGACAATGGCAGTGACAGAAACAAAAGCTGTTTAAAAGCGTATTCTGAGGAAAAATTGACTGGTATCCATCTGAACAAAATTGGCTTCACTTTGTGCTTTGTGCTTGGTTCCATTTGTGAAAATTTGTTTTAAAATTGTGTGATAATTGCACTGTTAATTGTTTGAAAAAATAGACTAGTGCTTTTTTTAAATATAGTGGTTATTTGTGTAAAAAGAGTCAGGTTGTTTGTATGAAAGATGTCCTGGTGTTTGTATAAAGTATTGCCTGATATTTGTTTGTAAATAAGGTAGTATTTGTAAAACAGACAGTTACTCATTTGTAAAATAGACTGGTATTTGTTTGTAAAGCGTATTGATGTTTGTGTTTAAATGAGACTGGTATTTATGTGTAAGAGACTGGTGTTTGTTTTTCGTCTCCTGCCCAGGTCCTGATCTGAAGACTTTATGCAAACTAGCTGTTATTCAGTACAGTCTGGAGCAGTCTGGACTGCCTCATGACATCAGGTAAGTGTTTCATTTCAGCTGTGTGTGCAGTGAATTTAAGCATCGCATTTCAACTTCATACACTGATTTTCAGCTTTGCATTTCAGCCGTATGCACTGAATTTAAGTGTTGTATTTCAACTTCATGCACGGATTTGCAGCTTCACGTTTCAACTGTGCACACTGAATTTAAGTTTTGCATTTCAACTGCGTACGTTGAATTTACATCCCATAACCACACACACAGATTTTATTAACCCAAGACTGTAAGCACAGAGACACCTAAATAACTGAATTGCGTGGAACGTGTGTGCATGAAGGGTACAGCTTCCCCAGAGTTTCAAGTGTCCTTGAAAATATTTGTATCCTGGAAGGCTGTAGAAAAGTCATGAAAATCTGTCACATGTTCCTTGAAAAGTCTTAACTCATAGCAGTAAAACATCTGAAGGTTCCCTGGTACATTCATTAATTCCCTTATCAAGACTCAACCTGTCAGTGGAGAGTGTACCTCCGTTGACACAAAGTAGTTTTAAAAGTATATCCTGTAGTTCGAAGTAGCTCTGACCCTCAAAAACAAAATCCAGAAAAACATCCATTCATCACCGGAAATGCCATGCCAGTCACAGAGAAGATAAATCTTATGTAAGTGGGAACACCCCTCCACCCTCTTACAGGTGTGAAATGTGGATTTCTTTCTCCTGCTGCACACGTTAACTAGATTTGGATTGCCATGGAAGACGAATGATCCAAAACAAAACGAGTCTGCTTCGTCCCAGGTGGCCTTTTAAAGTGAGATCGAAATTGCTATCAGAAGTGAGGGCTGGCGTCGCTAAAGTTTCGGATCCCTCCCAGGTCTCTGAGCCTGTGCAGCTGACCTGCGCTGGGCTTTTAGATGGGGCTTAGGGTCTCGGGGTCAGGCCCCCGTTGACTCCCAGGGACCCTGGTAAGAGCACTGTAACCTGTGAGGGGGGTCGGTGGTCCCCCCCCCCAATTTTAGCTGGGGTGCTCCTTCCTCTCAGCTAAACCAAGGAGTGTGAAACCAGAGCCAGAGATAACAATCTGACCCCCGACCCTTGACCCCCGACCCCTCATCAGGTCAGCACGAGAGCCCATCAGCGGTCCAGGGGCTTCTGGGTATCGCGTTACGGGGGAAACCCTCGCTCGATCGCGTGCTTGTGAGCGGCCTCTCCGTAGTCCTGCTGACACTGCGCACACAGGCCTGTAGCAGTGCTGGATACTCTCCTCAACAGGAATCTCTAACCTACGATCCTGATCTGTCTGATTGAAACAACCTCTCAAGCCTTCAGATATTATGGCATATGACTGTATGTGTTTTATGTGTATGTGGCTTCGAGTGAGTGTCCATGAGACACCCTTAAACTGAGGAAATGAAAGACTAGTCCTTCACACTGGAGGGAAACTGAGTCGGTGATTGTGAGCGGAACAGGTCGTTTGTCCAGGTCATTGATTGAGTCCACACCCATTTCCATAGCCCTAAGCTGGCTTCTGTATCAAACACAATTATAGTCATCTGATTAGATATTGCGGTGTATGCGCATTTGTGTGTGCGGGTGTTCAGTGTATGTACATATCTGTGTTTGTGTTTCCGTTTCACCACTCTTTGATGCATTTTTGTAAAATTAAGTAAACTGACCAGCACATATATGGTAAATAGACAATCTTCTCTCATGAGAAATGCTAATGTTGCTATTATCTCTGTCTGGACCCTGTCCAGCTTCGCCAATGACAGCAGGCCACAAAGCTCTCTTGGCCGGTTGCGTGGAAACGCAGTATGTGTCATTCGAGCTCGTCAGAAATGACACGCACCCATCACCAGTCAGCAATGGCCTGGAAATGTGCGGAAGTGGAAGCATTTTAAGCACCGGACCAAAATAATTTTCTGTTCGCACGGATATTTTCGCACTGTATATTTCTGTTTAGGATATTTTAACATGACAGCGCATTGTCTGTCCTGAGTAGCAGAGCACTGAATTAGGGATGTGTGTGTGTGTGTGTGTGTGTGTGTACGTACACATGAATATGTGGGAGTGAGTGCGTTTGTATACGTATATGTGTATGTATTTGTTTGTGTACTGTTGTGTAATACACATGGTAGAGTTTCACCGTGTTCTGCTGGTTAAGTACTATTGCTCCATCGTGAAAAATTTAATTGTCTCTTGTGGGAATGCCAAGGAACAGAGACACTGGCGGCCAAGATAAGTCAGATTTAATGGAAACGTCAGAAAGGGAGGAGGGCTTCGGAGATGCTGGTCGTCGTTTACACCGCGCTCGTCCTTGGGGCGTGTCTGCGTCGGCGTCATGCCTCCGTTCCTGGCCCTTTATCTCCCTCTGTCTATCTCTGACATGCAGGTTACAGGAGGCATAATCTACACCCTGACCTACAACACGCCCTCAAGGCACCAAACACTCCTCCTCACTGACCAGAGAGAGACAGAAAGATAAAGAGAATACGTAGTGTGTGTGCGTGTGCGCGTGCGCGTCTGTGTCTGTGTCTACAAAAGCACAGGGATACAGATACTAATTTGCATCATCACCCTACTTAGTCTAAAACACATTGCAATTATTATCTGAGGTTGTTAACCTAGAAATACAATTCCACTGTACACTGTGGAATTTAGTTTATCCCTTCTCTGATTGTATAGAAGAGCAGGTGACTTTAAAGCACTATTTTTAGGTTGTTCCAGTTCTCTGCCACATTAGGTGTCAGCAATACTGCATTCTTGTGAGAAAAGATAGAGTAGCACAGTCTTAAACATCCAAATATTTGTGGGTGGACATAACATTTAATTTCTGTCAAGTAAAACTGTAACCGTGTATACAACTTGCACCTTAAAATACAGTTTTATTATTTGAAGGTTCTTTCGTAGTTGCATGTTTTTTTGTATCGTCTGTTGAACATTTAAGTGGAGTCGTTTGTTTTGCTTAATTTAGCCACATTAGTTTTGTTCAGGTCTGTGTGTCTCACCTGCATCTGTTATGTCGTCTTTGTTACACACCTTTATTCTTGTGCAGAACTAAAAAAAAAAAAATAATAAAATAAAAACAGTTTGCTGGTTGGTCTCTCACTGCCTGTCACTCTGTCTGCAGGTGGGAGCTGAACGCCATGACGACCAACAGCAACATCAGCCGACCCATCTTCTCCTCACACGGCTGAACCCCTCCAGAACAAAAAAAAAAAGAACAGAACCGGAACGGGAATGGGTCTAAGCCAAGGCCCACAGTTTTTTGGTCCTGGTTGATGAACTTAATTATATAACAGACTTTTTTTTTTTGTTTTGGAACCTGGCATTGGAATTCCTCCTGAGTCTTTGGCCTTCTGTGTTGGAAACACAGGACATGCCCATCCAATGCTCTCCTCTTCGGCCACTTGTGGAGCTCTCAGTTGTTAAAAAAATGGTGCTCATTTTAGCAATTTGTTTTTGTTTTGTTTTTAAGTTTTGTTCTATTATGTTTGGATAAATCGCAGACTTGAATACTTTAAAATCGACATAATACGGCGTCATACCGAATTTAACAATACAAGTGCTTCTTCCAATCATACGAATAAGAGAACTGACAAGACCACCCCCCACGCACACACACACTTACTTAAGATCAGGAGATTCAGACAGGCAATCCACACAAACTTTCCTCCATCAGACAGGGGTAGATAATCAACATTTTCACAAATCTGGGGAGAAGCGAACCGCACACTTAGGCCGCACACTTTCTGGACAGAAGAACAAGCCCGTGGAGGGAGGGAGGGAGGGAGGGAGGGAGAGCAGAGATCAGTTAAGCGTCTTCCATGTCTTTAAGCTCAGCAGAAGGAGGGCACATCCTCTTACCCAGTCAGCACTGTAGGTTCGCCCGAAAGCAGCGCGGTGCCGTATCTGGAGTTTAACTGTTTGAAAAGAGATAGCCACTCCATTAACTCCTGTCTCCACAGCCAACGTCCATGATCACAGTGACTCATAGAGAAGTGTTAGGATTTGAGTTGGTAACGCTGGTTTTGGTTTGGAGGAATGCCGCTTCTCTCAGTGTGTCAGGAACACACTACGCTCTGAAGGCTAGCGCCACGTATTTACACACCTGCTTTGCATGGACTTGTATTGGGTTCCCAACTCAAATCCTACACACATTCTTTTTTTTTTTTTTTTCTTTTCATGACATTTGCTTTAATGTTGTGTGATTACAAAGGTCTCGGTAGGTCTGTATTTAATTTTATGGACTGGCGCATCTCCTTATTTTTCAATTTTCTTATCAATGAAAATTCATTTTAACCCTGTGCCCTTCCCCCTTTAATGCAGACGATTCCCAACGTACCGTAGCATGGTCATTAATTCACCAGTGAAGCCTATGGTCCAGTAATGCCATCTTTCACTAAGCCCTACAGGAGCCATGCCGTACATATCATAGGCCAGAGAAGCCCAGATAGCCATGCTACTGTGGCCTGTGTGCTGGTCTGAATTGTTCCTGCCAAATGTATGCAAGGCTGTAATAGTGTCAGGTCAGTGAAAAGACTCATGGGAACTGTAGTTTCAGTCAGTGTCCGAGGCAGGGAGAGACTCACTCAAACCCTGCAGTGCAGGACCTCGGTGTCAGGATCATGTCGCTGTGTTGTCTGTCCCTCACTGCCTCTGAAGGTGCATTTACAACAGCAGGCCCATAACCAGTGGACTGGGGCTGATTTCAATGGCTGGGGCCGGCAAGGTGGTGATACAGTTTTCGAGGTGGATACAGTTCTGCTGTCTGTGTGGCTCCTACTCAAAAACTTAATGTACGTTTGATTGCACCATTCTTAAGGTAATGCTGTGAAAGAATTAACATAGCACCAACTCCTGTTAACGTTGAATGATTTTTAGGCTCGTAAGTTCCATACTACGGTATTGTTGCTGGAAGATTGGAAATGTGACTCACAAAATCCACCCAGGTTATCAGTTCTCTTTCATTTCAGTGAAACTCAAACCTTGACTCGTAGCATAGCATGATACATTTTTAGATAAATTGTAATTGTGCTTGAGCACTAAATTGATTTTAGAAGGAAAAGTTAAACGTGGTTAGATATACATTTTCAGTTATTTTATAAAAAAAATAATTCAGGGGAGGGGCTTAGTAATCCCTAACATTGACTATTACTACGGCAACCTGAAAATGGCAGGAATGTTCCAGAAGCAATGTCTCTTTTGTTCCCCTCATTCTACTCACAATATGAAAGGTTGATTAACTTCAGTTGAGATTTACGATGTTTTGTTGTATTTAATTATGGTCTCTAGTGAATTTGTCTGAGAATTAAGAGGAACAAACTCATACATTTTTTTTGTGAAACGCAGAACTTCACAAAAATCATAGGCTTGTCAACACTGACTTGGACGTTCCACTTAAATCCTTTCATTCAAAAGAAATAGCTGCAGGACCTAGCTATTCTTACTCCGGGGCCTTTGGTTAACTCTGCTTTTGAGACGAGTGAATGAGTTTGTTATTTATGAATAATTAGCAGTATTTTGATGAATCTCTAGCTCCTCAGTTTGTGTAGGAGCTGTATATGAATTGTGGTCTATATAAAATAAACTCAGTCTAATGGCTGTGAACAATGCTGGAAGCCTGTGAAGAGATAGTGGTTCGCTAAAAATTTTGGTCCTGGGAAATTACTGCACATTCTGTTTTTTCTTAAATCAAATTTCTTTTTCAATGAAGGATGTCAAATGTATTTAAGTTGCACCACAATTGTTTTCTTAAACTCATTTTGCAGACAGTGCAGGTCAGGCTTGTTCCATTTGCGACGTCATTGTGCTTCTCATTTCGATGAAATTGTTTGGCGTCTGTAACCAGACTCCCACACTTGGCAGATAGGACCCAGTTTATTTCACCTGTCAATCTATAAATGAATCAAGTCAAAAGAAATGAACCTCTTTCAAACTGAATTATTTGCAATACAGCATGGAAAACAGAATCATTAGTTGATCTGACTGAATGATTTGAATGTGGGACAGGAAGTTTCCACAGCAAGCGTAATTGTTTCCGATGAGCGTCACAAAATCATTTAGAAACCATCCGTAGACTTTAAAAGTGTCCAATTAAAAGCAGGTGAAACACACACACACACACACACACGTATTACAATTCAGCATTGCACATAATAGCGTTGCGATAATTGAAATTGAAACAGACATGCTCAGTGGGCCCCCTGGACCAATCTTAAGAACCACTGTTTTGAAGGACAGTCGAGCCGTGGACATGAGAACGTGGTGTTAAATAGGCGAAGAGCCTCGTTAATAATTATTCTTCTTCTGAGGATCCAATCGTTGAGGTAAACGGTGATGATTGACATCCTGGTACAATGCAGTAGCTGTGTGAAATGAATACAAATGTGACAAGACTATCGAGTGTGGCCAAGAATGCAGTCACAGTAGACTTCTACTGGATCGGGAGCTTCACTGTATCAGGTCTTCTTGTGATTTGGGGCGTAAATCTCCGGAGGGTTGTCCGTGCAGGCCGGTAGCGTTGTTGTGCATTTTGCAATGTTTGTTTGGTTCAATGCGTGTTAGCATCGATAGCATAGGAATGAAAAAAAAAGAATGCCCAATGAGATATTATATACATATAAAAGTACATTTAGCAATATTTGTAACATAAATGAATGGTGTTAACCGTGGGAAGTTGGAGAATGGATGAGGAACCATTGAGACGGGCAGACTTCCGTTGACCTGTGTGTTCAGTTCTGATGGTATTGCACAAAAACCTCAAGGGCACAACCTTTGCTTTACTTTTATGGTGTAATAAAAGAGACTAAATGAAGAGGATTGCAGATTTATGAAGAAAAATGAAGATTCATCTGCCAAGGCTAATCCAGTTTTACTGTGCAGTATGCTCTTTAATTATACGAATAATAAAATGTATAAATTCAATTAAAATGGTCTTTCTTTTACTTTCAAATGGGGCTGATAAAGATCTTCTTTTGTTTTGCTGCTTTGGGGGGGGTTGTAGACAATTGTGTTGAATTTCGTTTCTTTACGCCGGTATGTGTTGTATGTCATGTATTTCGCAGCAGTGTTGCCCATTTTATATAGATTTTTAAACCCTGGTGTGTCTGCAGATACCGAGGCCTTGAGTAAAACGCTGAAAAACATTGGACAGCTAACAGCAGGTGAAGAGGCGTAGTAATCGTACTTTTATTTCGCTCTCAAGTTCATTAACAGTTTTGTTGAGTTGCGTTGTTTTCACACTGTTTTATGTTCACATGTTTCTTGACCAATGGGGAGAGCAGACCAGGGTGGCGGTGGACACAAAGGGCAAAGGTTAAGTGTTAAATGTGAAAGCCCCATTTTGAGGTATGTTCGTTTTCCTCTCATCATCTGCCCCGGGCCTACGACGTCCTACCCTAATAACAGTCTGAGACGTCTAACCCCGTGGTGGGGGGGTGGGGGAGTCATTGAATGCTGATTGATTCAAGTGGCAAACAATGTACTCTGCCCCTATTTTTCAGGGAGTCGTGCAAAGAAAAGAGCACCCGAACTTAAACGTTGATCGTTGTTGCCTATCAGGACCATTCTCCATTAATCGAGTGAGGTGTACAGGCTAAAATCAGTCACTAAATAAAATACGATGATCAGATGTTCCATCACAGAGCATCTAGAACCAAGAAATTGGTCTTGCCATTGACTGTGATGATACGAACCGGCCCAGGCATGTGTTCCCGTTAATTGTTGAGATACAACAGGCTAAAATCAAGATACTCAATAAGAGAATATGATCACCAGATGTTCCTGTACAAGGCATCTGGTGACTGGAATTGTGACTGTAGGCAACTGATTGGAAGAACAAATGAAGATGTAACATTCACTTACTGCCCTGTTTTTTTTTTTTTTTTTTTTTAATCTTGGCACAAGAGCCAACGTAGCCAAAATTTCTCTGTCAGAATGAATCTGGGCCAAGTGCCAGGATGGGTCTCTGACTCTTGCAATAAGAAGCTTCCAGCTTCTAGTTTAGCAGCCAGACAAATTATATAATGGTTATCATGCATTAATTTACTAGCTCTGAATACTCTCAAGGGAGAAATTGTACCAGTGATACCAGTATATCTCAAAGCTACGTTTTTATAACGCAATTTCAATTTAGTGGGTCATATTTCTCGTCCTCCTTATTTTACCACATTAAGAGTAAATTGCACAGGGTGAACATTCACTATGACACCAAATGAGAGAGCTGCCAAAAACAATCGTGCTTAAAACCAGTTGATGGAACACATTGTGACAGTACCATCTATGCTCAAACATAAGCATTGTATTTCAGACAAAGTGGTATTCCTCTGACAACTCAGTTTGACAAGACCAGTGACTGTTGCCAGACACCATACCAAAACAAAATGAAGGCCGTTAAGAGTCAAATATTTTGATGTGACCCAAAAAAATGAATAGTTAATGTGTTCGCAATAAAGGACTGCGTCAAGAGATAACATGGTTTCCAAATGCAATCCTTAATTAAATTAGCTGCCTTACAAATTGAAAAATTAAATTTCAAACAGAAGAATCATACACTGTTGCTCAGTATTGACTAATTGATCAGATTATTTAAGCACATGAGTGAGGCTAGTGTTCATACATGTCAATGTATGCATCCTCTTACGACACCTTTTTCAAACTACATCTGTTAAATTTCCAGGGTGAGTCAAACAAGCCTTTAAAACCAACGACCAATTTAGACCCAAGAAACTAGCAGAGGTGAGTTAAAGTGTGCAATCAACTTGCTAATTTATCAGCTAAGTCCTGAGTAATGATAAAACCATTACACCCTCTAACCAGTCCTGAACCCAGATCCCCACATCCTACCCCAGATCTACAGTAGGGGAATAGGGGAGTTTTGGCCTCAGCTCTTTGGCTCCCCCAGCTCAGCAGTTCGCTCGTGTCTCTCACCAGGCCGAGCCCTGTGGGGCATAAATCATCGTCAGCGTTGAGTGGACGTTGCAGACGCCGGCAGAGACCATCCCTCCCCGTCCGTCCCACCTCCCCTCCTGGGTCGCGCACAGGAAATGGAGACCGCCGCTGCCCTGTCTGGCCCAGGGCCGAGAGGTCAGCTTAAGCATTAAAGCTACGGAGAAGCTCAGCCTGAAATTGCTTTCCAATTTCCCTTTTGGTTCAGCAAAAAAAAAAAAAAGCCTATCCAGATTGTGAAAGCCAACACACAGACTTCTTTCAACTGATATAGCCTATTTTCTTCTTTTTCTCATCTTTCCTCACCAAACCTTTAGCTTCTTTGGAAGAGAAGCTGTCTTGGGAGAAGCAGAGGATGCAAACCAAGTCTTTGAAGGAATCATCAATGCAGAGTTTGACTCTGCATATCAGTTTCATAAAAGACTTGGAAATTGCAAATTGTTATTAGAAAGCGTTGACAGGAAACTGAGAAGTGTTCATTTACACTAAACTTGTTTACACTTATCAGGAGTTACCACATTTTACTCTGACATGCCACTGTATATCCATAGCCACTTATTTGTTTGTCTAAATTGAATATTACCCCTACATATTCTCAGCAGTCTAAATTAAAATCTCACTTTATCTTTGAGTGTGTAAAATGTCAAAGCTGTACACTGTGCCACTTATATTTCAAAATCTATACTGTAATAAAACAATAAATTCTGCAACACTCTTTTGCTGTGCTTGCAACTTTCCTTGAAGTAATGACTTGCATTTCAGGCAGCTCTGTCCTTTGTCGAAGACATAGACTCTGACGAATGGTTTAGATGGCCAAAACGAGTCACTACCTCGATCAAATAAATTTGCAAGCGCAGCAAGAGAAATTGGCCGGAATTCAATCAACATTTGTCCTTAACTTTAACTCACAATTAAACCCAAGTGTAAATCTTAACCGACACAGTTTGACGGGTTCAACAATCATTAAAACGAACGTGCCAAACTTTTCTTGGGGAGAAATCATAGCACTCATTCAATTGTCAGTAAAAGTTAAGGATGAATGTTAATTGAATCCTGGCCATAGTGTTTCAGAGTTTATTGTTTTATTATTGGATTTTGCACATCTCCAATACCTGCAGTCTACACTGCCAGGTATACAGGACTTTGTTCCTTTACTTTAAAAATCCATACATTGCAAAACCTCATTTAAATGTATTTTTAAGAGCTCACGCTGTTGGAAGATGCACTTTCAGCCACTTTTGGACTGTTTAAACATACGACAGTCTAACAGTCCATTTGCATCACAGTTCATTATGAATCACTACTGGCTAAAGGGATCTAAATCCAGCAATCTCATGGGGAAAACAGGAATACTCAGGGCTCAGAACATTGGACACGTGAATGAGTAGGGGAAGACTGATGAAATTGATGAGAGACTCTGAGGAAGATGTCAGAATGTCAGTGTCCCCCTTTCATTCAAATTCATTCCCCCTTTCGTTCATTCTTCTCATTCATGCTCTGAGTTTAGAGAACTCCAGCTCTCCTCGTTTCTCGTTTCGGGTAATCCAGGTAAGGGTCCATTTACGCACATTTGATCTCCCCTGCTGTTGAAAGCCCTCATAATTCTTTGTTTAATAGCTGGTCTGAATCATGCCTGACATAGAAAATAAAGAATAGATTGCATGTACTGTCTGAAAAAAATGAAATACAAAGGTAATGGTTACCAGGACTGAAACAAAAATGCCTTACACAAAAATGTATTTTGTGACTCACTCACTCTTGAAAAAGGTACCATAGTGTATCTACAGGGGCACATAGTCTTGACACTGGGATGGACCCCTGTGTTGTACATCTGTTTTACCTTGAGTCATCCTTCCTGTGCGGAAATGGTGCAGAAAACTACCACAAAGAGTCATAACTGTACCTTGCAAGGAACAAGCAGCTCTGTTTCCCTTCTGATAACAGAAATGTATCTTAAAAGCCAGCTCCAGAACTTGATTCCCAATTTCCCTCAAAGAAATAAATGGAGGCAGAGAGTGTGGCTTTTATGCAGGAGTTCACAGAAAAATAACGGCCTCTCTTTTACTCAGTATTTTCACAGGAATGAAAAAAACATATGTTATGGAACATGGAAAATCATTTTAGAGAGTCACAAGGTTGAGTCTTACAGGCTAAACACTCATGCTCTCTCTGGTATCATTGTGCAGCACCACTTTCAAAATATAGGTTCTAATACATGGTCTCCTAAGTTCGGTCTTGAAGATCTACTCTCCAGGATGTTTCATCTTTTACCCAATCATTTCAGCACCTGATACAAATTACTCCCTTAATTCATCTTATTAAACCATCTGCCACAGTCTACCTTGAAAGAGAACTGGATCTTCAAGTGTAGCTATAACTGTAAGCCTTTATTTTGATGTGTTGGAGAGTTAAGTAAATGGTGTCTTTGTTTCCACCTCTCAGGCAATTGCTGGTCACTGGTCCTATTGTCTGTCCGTGCTAACAGCCGCAATGGGAGATTGAGGCTTCGTGAGCTTAGCTATGGATAGAGCTACACTCAGTTGTCAGTCTTTGAGTTTTTTTCATCAATTATTCTTTCCTTGCCAGTGTGGACCTCTGGCCAAAGCTGGTAATGACATAGCTAGGAGTTGAACACACAGTCACAGGACTCGTGCCTGCTTCCCTTCCCATGCATGCTTCTTGCTGCATGAGCCTTTTTGAACCAATCAAAAAGCTTTTTATCCCCACAGCCAAGCTCAATCATTGGCCCAAATAAGTGATGCTGATAATGGTAGCTCCTCCCAGCTCTGGTCTTCACTCTCCCATCAACACCAACAGACAGGCCACTTAGGCCTCTCGGTGTGTGGACGGCGCAACCTGACTGCAGCCGGCGACTGACGCCAGACTATCCTTCTGCAAACTTGACTGTGAGACTGCTTGAAAACCCCACCTCTCTCCCGTGGGACTCTGACTCGACACCAGTCATTAGGACATGAGCCGATGACAGCCACGCTCCTGGGACTGTGCTTCCACTCCATGGGGCTCGTTTGGGTCAGTGACACTGACTGCGGCAAATGCACAGACCAGGGTCTGGGTCATTCATATAGTAAAATAAGTTTTGCTATGTCATGCCTTGTGATATGATAATATTAACATTCAAGTTAGCTGATGTTCGTATCTTCAGTGACTTTCACAGCTTGCAGTTTTATGTCCTATTCACTTATACCGCTAGATATTTACCGAAGCAATTCAGGTGAAGCACCTTACTCAGTGGTGTCATGGTATACCCAACCTGGGAATTGAACCTGCAACCTCTCAGCTTGTAATTCATAACATTGACCTGCTGCAAATGTTTATGTGATCACATGAAGTTATCAAAGTCAATTGTTTAAAGTCTGTTTTTGTTTTTGTTTAATTACTTTAGTTTATTGAAAGAAACTGAGTACTAAAGTTCTAAAGTAGTACTCCCTTTTCAACTTTCAAATCGAAGTGAAAATACTACTTTATACTTAGCCGCAAATCACGTATTTGAGAACGTGCTTGAGATGACGCCATTTTATTAAATGGTATCATACGTCATCCAATCTGTCATTTCAGTGGTTAGTTACATGTATGACAACAGAATTTGTAGTCACAGTAGATTTTCGTTCAACGGAACAATTTCTGAATGAACTGTGGCGACATCATTATTGCAATCACAATGTGCACACATTTAGGCCGACTGAAGCGATCTGAATGGAAAAAAAATGAATGACGAAGATTTGAATGAAGACTGAAAACCCATTAAGCAACAGTATTAATGCAGATTTAAATATAGATAAGATATTCACTCACTTCTCCCATGAGCTTCTGTATATTCCTTGTGAATGATTCACAATAGTCTCAATCACCCCGTTTTATTTTATATTAAAATAGAAGCATACACGGAAAGAAAAAAAGGTGAAAATCATATATTGGATATGTCTTTTTAATATTTATTTATACACTGATTGATTTATGTGTTTTGGGAGGACCAAATAAAACTTCATGGTTAAAGACATATCACAGGAGAAAGGAGGATGAAGTAGACAGTGACGCATCAGACAAAAAAAAGACTTGATTACAGTGTTGATGTATTATCATAACAGTAGGCGGTTAGCGACTGTCGTTCAGTTGCTAATACTTTTCCTTGAAGGCAAAATACAAGGACTATAAGATTTTGCCGTGTGTAAAAAGTTAACGGTACGACTAAATCAATACCTATACAAAATGACAGATATGTTCATATGTAGCATCTCCGTTTTTTAGTTATATTGCTTTATTTTTGTTTTTATTTGTTTAGGCGCTGAGAGGGAGGGGCTGACTGCAAGTCAACACTGCTTGTAACATCTTGTTGATTACCAGACGTCACTTTTTTGTAAGTGATGCCAACCCGCCTCCCCGCTGGGTTAGACTGAGTGCTTATTTTTAGAGTGGCCGTAACTAAAAATATCACATCACTTGCGATTGCGTCACAGCAAGTAAGATTTTTTTCTCCCTCTCTCTCTCCATCACTCTCCTACGTTCAGTTTTTAAACAAGGGTATCAGGTTGTGGTCGAGCTGAACTATAAAAGGAGGAGGAAAGGAAGTCATTGCTCAGAAAACACTTCTAAGGTAAGGAGAGGCGGAGTCGCATCCCAAGCTAATTTTGAGCTGACACAAGGATGCATGTTAGTCCTTTTTGTTTTCTGACTGTTTAAAATTCATTTTTCTTAAAAAAAAAAAAAAAACAGCAATTCATTTTTCTGACATTACTTATATACGACATGGTGAATTTTTGCAGCGTGGTCAACAAAAACGTACACTTTCATTAAATTTTCTTGACTGACGGGACACTGTCACAGCAATATTTGAGAAGATTTTATATATTTTTTTTAACTTTGCATATTTTTTTGCAACGCTTTGTATTTTAGTGTGACAGCAAAGGGAAAATGACGGTATGCTGCGACTCCAGTCCAATGAGTGCCAAACGCGGATCGTCTCCCTCTTCATCTCCGAGCGTCACTGACACGAGCGTCAAAAAGAGAAAAGTATCTTGCAAGAGATTCAGGTCAGTTCCTCTCCTGCACACGGCGGCGACCCGGTGCTCTCGGGATTGTAGTCCTCCCTCTGCCGGTCATACGTAGCACTCATTGGTCCTTTCAATTTCAGACATCAAAATGTTGCCTATTGCTTCATGTAAAACTTCTAAAGAATTGTGCACAGTTGGCACCATGGATTGTTATCTTCTTAATCTACGATTTATTTATCTGCCAGGGACCGTATTTAGCATAAGTGTTGTATTATACCAGAGTTAAGGTGCATTTTACCCGCAGTCCCTTGCTGGGTTTTAATTAAAAACAATTAGATGATCATTTTCAGTCCACTCAGTAACAATGCAAATACTGCAAACATTCATTGCACTACATTATCGTAAGCACTGGAGGTTTAGGTGTAGTACAACAAGATAATTCTGAAACATTTTACCCTTACATAAAACAGTCAAATCCAGTCCAGACATTGATGGTTGCATCATGTTTTGTTAGCTTTTAGCCATGTTTTTCTCATGCTTTTTTATGTTTCTCTATTAGCTGTTGACATTGGTGATGCTTTGTATGTTGGTGTATTATGTATTCAGGGGACTTTGTGAAATATTTCCTAATTCAGTCAAAAACCTGTGAGCATCTCATTGTACATCATGTAATATTGAATATATGTGTCAAGGAGCCTGTGGTTAAAAAAAGTCCCTTTCACTCTCTGTGGTGACAACTCATATTTGTAGTAAACCCTGATTGTTTAAGTGCTGTAAAAGGAGCTGTTCAGAGATGAATGGGAGAGCCAAATGCTCGGAGCTGTGGAGCCGATCACGACCTCTCTTTACCAGGGCATATCAGGGCATAGAGGCCCTGCGAGAGCCGTCGCTCTCTTTGTCGGAGCGACGCGGGGCGGCCAGCGGTCCGTGGACGACCTTTTAATAAGACATGGAGGAGAGTAGAGTGCCTTAGCTTTCCTCTTCATCGACGCCCACTCACAGCACGGGCTATAAAGCTGTGGAGTATTCACTCTCTCGCCCCAGACAATCACAGAGACAAACTGTGGCCTGTACTGAGAGCTTCTCTTCCATCTGTCTCTCTGTGGAACTGGAGATCTGTCTCTTTCAAGTGAGCAGCTTCATTAGGAAGGCAGTTCACATTCACAGGATATGGACAGGCATAGTGATGCATCCTTCTGTAAACATTGTTCGAAATAAATCATTTTAGAATACTTTTTTTTAATCAAAGAGAGAGGTATAAGATAGTTCAGAGATACAAGCAACCGATTCGCACAAGTCTGATAGAAGAGCGGTAGAAGATGAACCGATGCCGTTTTAAGCCATAAGAAGGCGATGGCTGCGGGTTAGGGGGCGTCCGTCCTTCCCCAGCGTGACACTCGAACGCTAACGCCTCCGCCATGGTCCCGCACAGGTCGACCAAGGGGGCGTCAAAGGCGCGGCGGGACCACATCAACGAGGAGATCAGAAACATGCGCCACCTCCTGCCCATCGCCGCGGAGGACCGCGAGCGGCTGTCCTACCTGCACTCCATGGCGGCCATCTGCACCTACATCAGGAAGTCCGTCCTCTTCCAAGGTAAGCGGGGGATGGGAGATTTGTCTGTGGGCGGTTGTGTTGTACAACGGTTAGGGAACTGCACTTGTATCTCTCAGGGTTGCAGGTCCAGTTTCTGGGCAGGACACTGTTGTTGTACCATTGATGATGGTGCTTTAGCTGAATTGCTGTAGAAAATATCTAGATGTACAAAAGAATGCTGTGATAGTTGCTCTACAAAGTTTCACTCAAAGTCAAAGGCAACTTTTCAGCCTTCAACAACATACAACCTAATGGGTTTTTTGGAGCTTTTAAAGGATACATGCATTGAATGATGAGTTCTAGGTGTATGACTACAAAGACACTGTGCAGCTATGAGGGGTGGCAGTGTAATACAGTGGGTTTGTAACTCAGAGGTTGCAGGTTTGATTACAAGATGGGGCACTGTGTGTTGTATCCATGTGTGAAGTACTTTAACTGAATTGATCCAAATAAATATTCTGCTGTACAAAAAGATGTATTATTATACTACATTACTTACCCTGGAAAAGGTATGATATGAAGGGTAAATAATTTACATGGTGAGTTCTTGGTTGTTGCTACAGTAATCAATATTGAAGTTTTTTGACACCACAAATTGGTGCTCTGAGATATTTCTTGCGGGGTGTGAGTGCTAACAAAATTCATGAGCACTGTGGAAGCACTGAGGACAAAATAACTGCAACCTGCAGAATTTCTCCTTCAAGGCTTGGAATACTGTCGTAAGACTTTCTCACACGTCCCACTCACTTCATGGAAAATTATTTATTTTGATAATCCTGGGGAAATATGCTTACAGTAAAGCTATGTTACCAGTCACATAATGTTGGTGACATCACTAATCTCTATAGTGCCTACTGTGTCTTACAGAGCTGCATTCTGGGAAGGGAGAAAGCTCACTTCCAGGTTACGAAGCGTTCCTGCAAGCCCTGCCTGGCTTCATAGTGACCATGACCAGACAGGGGAAGCTCATCTACGTGTCCGAGAATGTGACTGAATACCTGGGCTTCACAATGGTAGGTATCCCCCATGTGGACGTCCATTTTGTAAAATCATTCTTCTTAATTGTGTATGGTGTTTTGTAACGTTTTGCCTTCCATGGTCAGTGGTGTTCAAGCCCAGGCTTAATGCAGTACTGGTTACTCTCTGGACTGATTTCTCTCTAAAATAACAAGCTTAGATGGACTTTGTTTTCTTGTGTCTCCTGGTTTATAATGAGTCAATTAGCCTTTCTGAACATACTCATATTATATCATGAAGAGTTATACCTTTAGATGTGTGCAGCCATTAGTTATTTTAGCATGACATTTTACATGGTTAAATTAATACCTTTTATATACTTTTTCTTTAGGTGGATCTGCTTCAAGGAGACAGTTTTTATGACATGATAGAGAGAAAGGATGTGGACAGTGTGAAATCTCAACTCGAAGTGAACAGAATGCCAGAAGCAGGTAAGATTTGAAATAAAATTATTGATAACACCCTCAAAAGAATATTACAGAAGTCAGGCCAGGAGATATTATAAATAATTGACATAATTCGTGTAGAAATTCTACACACTTCTGGCAATTACTGTTTCAAAATCTTGGAACTTATATCAGTTGAAGATCGGTGGTGTTTATTCACTTTGATTATTTGCTTCTCTGACCTCGAACTGAAAAATTAATCAGAAGACATATGTTGTGCTTGAATGGTTGTGTGATGTTTTCTAAAACAAGTACCTATTTTGGGCTATGACTACTTGCTTTCATGGTACAAAATGAGCACTCCTGAAGTGGTCCATGAAACAAAATCTTATTTTTTGGGTACCCACAGGTGATGCCAAGAGGTGAACCAAGCTTAAATTTTTATTTTGTCATGTTATATCCCTTATTCCTTTTTGGGGTCCTACACCCCCACAGAACCCCTTCGTTTTGAAGCATGGTTGTACTAAATATTGCTGAAAAATTTAAGCCACATGAATGAAAAGATCTTTCTCTTTTTTTTTAATCGCTAGCATGGCATAATTAAGCTGTCAGTTAGCATAATGATTGGAGTGCAGTCACATATATACATCTCTTTGTGATGTTGTTTCCCCTTCAGACATTGTGAAAAGTTAGTGAAGTCTTTTCTTGTGTTTCCTCCAGAAAAAGAATTTGTTTGTCGGATGCACACCTCAAAATCCTTTCGACTCCGCCACAGCGGTAGCTGCACCATGCTGGTCCGGGGCCGCTTCAAAACCATCCCACAATCCCCTGGGGCTTGCCCCGACCTGGGCCAGGCTTTCGTCGCGCTTTGTACTCCTACAGTGAACAGGCTGAAGATCACTGACTTCCATCGCTACACAGAACAATTCCAATCCGTTCACCAGCTGGACATGACTTTGGTACATATATCTGAGAGGTGAGAGTGATGTGAAAAATAAATGTTAAAATTTTCTTATATTACCATCCAGTTGTGGAATAAATATTCCACACAGAGTGCAAGCAAGGGTGGCATATAGAAGGGGCCTAAGAAAACTAGGGTTCCCAAAATGTTATTAAAGGAATTGACTCATTTCAAATATATTTTTTTAACATGCAGTCCTTTTTCTGTGTTGTTCCAGTGCACAATTTTATCTTGGTTACTCAATGGAGGACATCATTGGCCAGTCGTGGTACAGCCTACTTTACCCAGAAGACCTTGCTTTAGGTGCAGAGGCACACAAGGTTTTGTGTAAGTATTGGATCACACCCTGTCTGAGTGACCTTTTGTGTGTATTTTAAAAACGGTTTCTCCTGATTCTCTCACATGTATCTTTATGATTGAAAATGAAAACTGTTTCAATGAAGTTCTTTAAAACTGCATGAGAGTGGCATGTTTACGTCTTCTCTTTGATCCACAGTGCAGGTGGAAGAGGGTACACAGGTACAGATGGTGCTCAGGCTCCAATGCAGGGATCTCTCATGGAAGCGACTTTATATTCGAGCTGCAAAGGACTGTGGGAAACAGACGGTCACCTGCACCAACTACCTCATCAGGTACAGGGGACAAAAACCCTCACCAAAAAAACTCTGTATCCCAGGATATACTGCTTTGTGAAATATTTATTTACAGTCTTTATCATTAGCAACTATTATATTTTAGTAGCATTATAAAAGGTTATCATTTGGGGATGCTACTGCACTTGTAATGAAAGAAAAGCTAGGTAGCACATCAGAATGGAATTTTTGATGGGCATTCTTCTCTACACTCTTGCAGTGAAACAGAGGCTACGTTCCTGATGCAGAAAATCTACACTGATGTCCATGACCCCACAAGCTCCTCACATCTTCAGAAACCTGCTGGGCCTCCGCTGTCTCACATCCACTCGCGTCATGGTGACAGTGATGTCACAGGTCTGAAGAGACAGAGATTACCTAGTGGTCCGAGTGGGCAACCCCAAAACAAGGCCAGGAGGCTTTCGGACCCTGACGTGTCCTGCATGATGAAGAATGAGCAGGTCTGTGACGACAGTTCTTTGGGTGACCACAAGGGGGTGCTGTCCTCTACCAAGACCTTGACCACAACCCCTCCCTGCAGTCCTGCATCCTCCTGCTCTCCCATCCCACAGGAAGTGGCTGAATCTGACTTCCTGCTGGACATCTGTGGCTACACTGGAGATCTGCTGCCTCTCTCTGAGGGCCTTCCCACCTTCTTCTCCTTTGCTGACCCTCACTGCCTCCCATCTGGCCCTGACTCCTCCCCCAAACTCGGGCTCTCCAGGCTGTGATAGGCCACGATTTCCACTTGAATGACATCAATGTGACATCAACCCCCTCCCCAGAACTCTGCCCCTCTCCATCTCCCTCTTCCTCTCCTTCCTACGATTACCAACAATGCTCCACTGACGCACGCTTGGTCCCAGACTACCAGCCCGCACTTAGCATGTGCGATGGGCTGTTGGAGTGCGCGTTCCACTCGGAAACGCTTGACCGGCCCCTGGGCGATCAGGTAAGCGCCGGGTCTCACATGTTCCCCCAGCACGTGGCAAGCGACTCCTCGCATCCCGCCACGTCGCTGACCTCCGACCCCTCTTCTTCTTCCCCCCCTGCCACCACAGCCTCCACGGCCTTCGCCCTGAGCCCTGGGAACGGGATCCGCTACAGTGAGCAGGAGCAGGAAGAGATCAGCATTCTCGCGCAGCAGATCTCCTCGCTGGCCAGCAGCTTCGACAAATACCGGGCCGCAAGTCGCCTCCAAGGCCCAGAGGCGAGGTCAAGCAGAAACACTGCCTGTGACAGCAGCGGTAGTTCCGCCTCTCCACTATCGGACCAAGAGCCACTGCCTCCAACTTTCAGGTGGAACCACTACCCAGCCCCGCACCTACACCCGCTCAGACCAGAGCTGGTACTGGATGAGGGTGTCGTGGACAGCATCCTGAAAGGTCTGGACAGGGTGCCGGGGGCAGACGCCCTGACCTGCTGTCCAGCGGAGGGCGCTCCTGGCCCCAGGAACGGCCGAAGGACCCTGGGTGCTCCTGGAACGCACTCGGATACAGCGTTCTCCTTCGGTGCCTTGGCGGAAGATGCATCCTACGAGCAGCTCTCCTGGTGCTGCCAGTGGGCTGGACTCACACATCTGGACATGTGGACTCCCAGAGAAAACTGAGTTGAATCAACTCGACCACTTCTTAGACAGAGTCCCGACAAGTTACATTTACTGTCAGCTGCGCACATATACAGCCAAACTCATAAGCACAAACACACGTGCACCATTCGCACACAAACACACACACACACACACACACACACACACAACAGTAAATGTTTCAGGTAAAAGTTCTCTAGTAATTCTCCTTCCCACCACTTTAGATGGATATGTTGCAGAAATAAGTCTATGACTTACTGTTTTTAACCTTTGTATGGCATATTGTCATGGCAACCTGAAACTTCTTTGCTGGATTCAAAGAACTCTGGTGAAGGACACTGTGTATGTCAGCACAAAACACTCTCTTAATAAGGCACTGTATTCATCCCTTAGAAAAAGGCGCATCAAGGGCAAGAGGAATAATTGTTGAAGTTGTCAGACTCGTTTTCAAGTTCAAAATATAGTTTGTCAAGTTTAATGTTTGATTGACCAAACTTGTAGTTGAATATATAGAAAAATATTACAGTACTTTCACATCATTTGTATTGTTATTTACCATGTTGTACTGTCTGTGTTAATGTTTTGTGATTCTTGACAGGAAAAATAGCATTTAACACAAGTAATGAGGGAATGAGGTTTCAAGACAGTGCATATGGGTGGAGCTGCCATTTGCTATGAGCCTTTTGATTGGTTCAAAGACATTAGTGAATGACAATTCACCGTAATTTCAATCTTTTTGGGGTCCATGAAACTTAATTCTACCGTCAGTAGTTTACACCATAAGCTGACATGTTATTTGTAAAATTGGTTGTTAAAAAACCACTGCCAACAACTGATCTCCTAACTTGTTCAGCTTCGCAAATCGAAGGAAGAAAATGAGATGATATCCACAAGTTGTTGAGTTCTCAGTGGTGACTTTACTTGCTAACTGCAAAATAGGACACGTTTAGTAAAGTTTAATTGTGCTAACTGTTGCAACATTGCTACCTCTGCTATGACACAATGATGCAACTTGAAGGTGCCGTTTTTAACGTTATATTTCTTTGTCAGTCATGTAACTGGAAATCTCACACAGTGCGTTTTATGTGCCTTTTTGAAAATATTGTTTTTCGATTTACATCCTTTGCATTGTACTAGAAGCCATTGTAACTGCATTGCTGAATGTGAATGGAGAGTTTTGTTTTCAGAAACTGTTTACCATAAAGTTGTAATGCTAGTTTCCCCTCTTGAAATGCCAGTCTTAATTTTAATAATTCAGTGCATTTGAAAATGAATGTCAACCTTGGTTAAATGTGATATGTATAAAAATTGTGTTATTTTATACCTGTTTTTATATTTTTATATTTCGAAAGTAATAAATCATGTAAATGTGGAATAAATAAAATATATTTAGCCAACCTGTATTTTGTCTGTTACAAAGATATTATAATGCAAATCAACAAATTTTTATTTTTTTGTCGGAATTGAAAATAACGCTAACATTACTTAACGGGCGACTGTATTGCATTAACAGTCGCCCCCTTGTTGAAACTTACAGTTAAAATGGGTTCTGACGTCATCATCGCGCGACACACATCTCAAATATGGATTCACGTGGATAAATTCAGAAGCAGTATTTGTAGAGTTCTTCTAAATTTTACAGTAAGTGTGCTTGCTTTTAATGGTAAATTAAATAATATATAGAGCAGAATATACCACACCAGTAAGTGAGCCACGTGTATTAGGATTTTTAGATATTTTAAGGTTTGATTTAAACGAGATGCTTTATTTTGGTTCCATCCTGTAACAACTGTATTCCTAACTCGATATGACCATATAAATCTATCTAGTTTGATTGTATGTTCGTTAGCTTGCTAGGGAGGTTAAGAACTACAATATTTTATGCTGTACGCATTTAAAGGGCTGCATTCAAGTACATCTGGCTGCCATCGTGGCTAGTTGACTTGCTAGCCTGCAGCTAACTACGTTTTACTGTCTTTATCATTACCAGCTACGATTATTTGAGTAGCATTATAAAAGGGTATCATTTGGGGATGCTACTACTCTTTTAATAAAAGAAAACTCAGGTAGCAAATCAAAAATATACCGCAACTGCATAGATGCATCACGTTTCTAATCAAAGTTTTTTTCAGATGGCCAGCAAGGAAAAACAAGGGATTCTAAAACGCAAAAGCACCCAGAAGTCTCCGGATGGGATGGGTACTAAAAAGCGGGGAGTCACAACCCGGCTGGAACAGCTAGATCCGCTTTCCAGCGACGAGGACTCTGACCAAGAGATGGAAAAAAACTTTGCTCTGTTTAGTAAACAGAGTTTGTCGCGGAGCACTGGAAAACAGGACGAATCCGACGCTGAAGATGATGATTGTGATCTGAGTTCAAACGGCAGTGAAGCTGTCGAAGAGGCGAGTGCTTGTACAGATAGTGATGGAGATGATGACAACGCCGAGGAGAATGAGACGGTCAACATCAAAGGAGATGCCAAGAGCGATGATAACAGTGATGAAGATGCTGAATCAGACGGCGATTCAGACGAATTTGAAGATGCCGGAGATAGTTCTGACATAACTGAGGAAGAAGCGATGGGGTCCGATGTCAAAAACGATAGAAAAATGCAATCCGAAGAGGACATCAAAAGAGGTTAGTTACAGTACTTACACTGCGAAACTGCTGTTCAGAAGAAATTGCTTTGGCTTTGTAAATGATTTATTGCACGATGAAAGGGAAATTACTAATCACCGGTGCGTGCACGTCTATTATCTTTGTAGCTTTCCTTGCAGAGGTCATATATAAAAAGTTCGGAGCAAGACTAAGTGAGACCCAGTATTCTTTTGGATCACATCTTTGAAAAAATTGATAAAGTAAAATATTTGGATCTTTGTGTTCTTCGACCAGGTTATTCAATATAATAAATGCTTGTATAGATTGTTGAATTTCTACTCTGGGAAAATGAATTTCGTTTTATGTAGATATACACAGATAATACCGATTTATACATGTCTTTACACTTACATATACTCACATTTAGTTATTGATAGGCGCAAAAACTCGAGTTAATTGTTAACTCACAGCTAATTGTTGCTCCACCCATTTTTTGGTGTAGTGATACCTCATCATCCAATCAGGAGTAGTTGCCTCCATAAAGTTTGGCAGTAGATCTCTCCTATAAAAACGTCATGGAGGTAATGTGACCAGTAGGCGATTTGTTCGCAAAATGACCAAAATGCATCCCCCTTGTTAACCTGCCATCCCCATTTTACACGTGTGTGTTGTTTGGTGGCAAGGGGGTGCTCCCATTGGGCCATCCCCGATGTTAAAAATGAACAAATCACCTCCTGAATGTAACCATAACTTTTATGACGAGAATAATTTGTTTGTTTTGGGTATGTACGCCTTCCCTCTGTTTACGCAGAACTGTCAACAATGTCCTTCGAGGATATCATGGCCCTGCAGAACAAAGTTGGGATGAAGGCCTACAACGAGGTGGCCTACGGGACAACGACAAGCAAGCAAGCTCAAGAGAAGAAGAAAAGGCTGAACAAGAACAGGTAATCTTCCTCAGACCTCCGTCCTGTATGAAAACAAGACCATGTGGGAGAAACCTCATCAGGGGCAGGGATTTTTGAACCATCTATCACACAGTTCATAGACCCTGGGCTGTTTTTTCCCCCTTATACATTTTTGCAGATATCAGGCTGGTATCACTGGCACTGCTGAAATGTATTATCAGTTTTATCAGATGCCGAAGTTGAACGGTTTTCTGTCTCCCAGGTAATGAGCTGGTTTGCCTTCTTTTGGTTAAAGCGACTCTCTTTCTTCGGCAGGCCCATGGAGATATCTGCTAAAAAGCGAGTTCCTTTTCTGAGGCAAGTGGTGCCTGTCAAAAAACCGGTAAGTAAGGAAGATTTGGGAGATTAATTAGCATTATCCAATTCAACCAATGTGTGAAGATCAGCTCTAGAGATACAGGACTATACCATGTGAATCTACTATTGTTTAACTACCATTTATTTGAATGTACTTACAAATATCAAGACATTTCATTCTCCAACCAAGTATTTCCCAAAACATTTTACTCAGTAAATAAAGACAGCAGAGATAAATTGAGGGCACCAGCATGTATAGCATTCATGTTGCTTTAATACTTGCTGGTATGGAAACGTGGTTAGCTAAGGTCCAGTGGCGTTGCTCACTTAACCGGGTGGATTCACTTGAGTGACTGTGTGTAGGAGTGTTTGATAAATGATTGTAATGTAATGTTATATTACCATAATTAAAAGTCAGTGTCACCCTTACAGTATACGGGTTGAGTATCCCTTATCTGAAATGCCTGGGACCAGAGGTGTTTCGGATTTTGGATTTTTTGGATTTTGGAATATTTGCATATACAGCCATTCCCTGACATACGTAAGAGTTCCGTTCTGACCGACCGGTTGTATCTCGAAATGGACGTAAATCGGACGGAGGTTAGCATGGCATGTAGAAGTACACATGTAGCGTGCAGAAGATGTACACAATGCCGGGATATCGTCTGACAGTCACTATCGTATGCATGCAGCCGTTAGCGCTGGCGGTTCAATCCCCCCTGTGAGCAATGTGGGGTTTTGGGCCTTGCTCAAGGGCCCAACAGCAATGGTGTTCTTGCTGTGGCTGGACTGGAGCTTAAACCACCAACCTCAGGGGGCTCAGTCATGTACCTTAGCCACTAGACTATAGGCTACAGCCCCTGTATCACAAACACAGGGAGATGAGAGGACCAGGCAGCGTATTGTAAGCCTGCCAGACTGCTGAATCCGCCGAGCACAAAGCCTAATGTAATACCGGCTGCGGCCGCCACCAAGGACAAGCAGTCTGCCTGGAAGCAGACAATGAGGACAGACGACAGGAAGGCGAATCATTTATCCTTTCCCTTGATGGACTGTGAGGCACGGCATCAAACCGTATGACAGCAGCCTGCCTTTGTGGACCTAGCTTATCGGCATTATGTTGAGCTCGCGAGATAAAGCACCTCCCATCAAGGCAAATAAATTGAGAGTAATAATTTTCAGCCTATTTTTTTTTTTTTTTGCCACCACTTATACTTTCGCACCTTTGGTCTGTTTCTATTTCCTGATTCAGCACCAGTAGTTGATAAATGATTCTGAGGAGAAAGCCTATTTTGCTCTCTCGCTAGCGATGGCTGTGGAGTAATGGGCCTATGGCTTTAGAATGATGAATTCTGCTTGGAGTAAATCTTTATTTATACAATCTTAATTTGCATCCCACACAACCTTGAGCTCTTAACATCTCACTATACTATCAAATTAATGCATCATTTTTTTTCCCCAGTGGCACCTGCTAAAGGCAGTTAAGGATATTATGAGGTTTGGAGTTATAAGTTATAGTTGGTTGTGGCACTGACAGCTTAGTATGGTCTCGAGGTGTTGTTCTAGCTTATTGCATGCACTTTAATTATGTTGTTCTGGGTCTGCTAAAAGAGGGTTTGTTAAAGTGTTTTGCGTTTTTAACTTGTTTCTAGTTTAGAAGGTCCACAATCAAAAAGTGATTGAAGTGCTGTTTATAAAATGGTCTTTGCACTTTACACTCTGCTCTCATGAGACATCAAGAATGAAAACGTGTCAGTTGATGACTTGTCTTATATTGTCTGTTTGCCTTTGCCAGAGAGATGGAGGTTTGTGAGTATTTCTTTGCATGGGAAGTTTCCGTTGAACGCAATTGTTTGCAGCCACAAATCCGGTCTTGATTGATTGGGCATATTCTGGTATGGGCCATGGAAAAGAGATACCAGCAGGGTGTCTTTTGTCACTGTCAGACACTTTATCGCATTTGTTTGTGAACACCATTTCTCTTTATTATGGCGCACTTGGTAGCTATGTGGTTAATGTTGTTAGCAAGCTCAATTCAATCAATCATTCGGTCTTTATTTTATTCATAACACCATTTACAAACAGGTTGTACATAGTGCTTCACAATGGCATCTCTGCAGAGGGAATACAACGTACAGGAAAAAGAAATTGTTTTTCTAGTTGCTGTGCTAAAATAGGTGAATTTAATTACACTCACTTTATGTATAATTGTTTGTCACCTCAATTGAACAGTGCAGGTCAACAAAGCACTTAATTATCTTATTCAAGGATTGATAGAAGGAATCAAAGCTAGTAAGGGTTCCTAGGAAATTTGAAATTAAGTGGTCAGACTGAGAGAGCTTGGTTTTTGGCAGCTATAATAATTATGTCTTTTTAATGTTCAAGCGTAAACTTTGTCTTTCTATCACGCACCTCACACATTTTTGTAAATGTTCGGACCAATCAACCACTGAAGAGCTCTGGTTTTCAACCTTTTAAAAAATGAATTAGCTTTTGTGTCAGATGGTTTGACCAGTTCTGGTGGCAGAAGTGCTGATGGTACAGTCCCAGTAGCGTGTGTGTAAACTGCGTGGGTCTGTAGAATTTTACGTGTTTTTTTTGGTCTTCTAATGAACGTTTCTGGAACTATTCCCCAGGTGCTGAGGGACCCTCGTTTTGATGATCTTTCGGGGGAATACAAGCCAGAGATTTTTGAGAAAACCTACAGCTTCATCCATGACATAAAGAAGAATGAAAAGAAGGTAAAACTTCCCTTGCCTTGTACAGATGATACTGGAGATTACCTGTGCGAATTGTGTGAATAACTGCGACGTGCTCTTCACTCAGGATCTTACAGTATATTGCACATGAGACACAATTTCAGCAAGATATACTAAGGTATATTACACCGTGCTTGTGAATGGATTTTTGATGGAGGCTATTGGCAGTGGTAGCTTCATAAAAATCATCAGCATTATCAGAAAAGGTTGGATGATGAAGCTTTTAAATTCAAACGACTCCATTCTTGGTGAATTAAAACCGAGGGCGTTCTCATGTTACTGTCATAGACTGCCAGTGAGACTTCTTTTTCTAATGGGTTAATCTGTTGGGAGCTGGGCTTGTAACATGGAGGTTGCAAGTTTGATTCCCTGATAGGGTACTTTCGTTTTATCCTGAGCAAGGTACTCCACATGAATTACTTTAGTAAAAAACACTACTGGCATAAATGTTTATTGTGTAGAAACATGCTCTCTCAATAAGCTCTGTAAGAGAGGTGTCTGCCAAATCCCTAATTACAATGTAGAGCATTGCAACACACGAAGGCTGCGGTAGATGTTAACACACAGGTGTGCCCTCTCTGTTGTAGGTCGTTGAAAAGAGGCTACGGAAAGCCAAGACAGCCAAGAAGAAGGAACAACTGGAGCTGTTGCTGAAGAGGATGGTGAGTTTGTCACGATATAAGGATAAACCAGCATCATCGCAAAATCAAAGAATAAAATCAGTCGGGACTCCACAGTCCTTAAAAACCTTATCCTTCAAAGTTTCGCGAAAAGTCATTGAAAATCCTTAAATCCTTAAAACCCTTAAAACCATGACTGTTGCACTAAAATAACCCTGAAATTTACCTTTAAAGGTTTATCGAAAACTAAGTAATGAAAAACTGTACACATGCCAATATTCATCAGGCTCACTTTCAAAGCATTACTGATACTGCCCACTTTCAGCCCAGATAAGAATTCCTGTGCAGCCCGACTGGGCCCTGGTTATGGCCCATTTATGATGCCCACTTCCAGCACAGTTGAGATATGATATCATAAGAGTTCACATATGAAGCATTTGGGCTTCATATGTGCTCACATGAAGCATTTGGGCTACCCACATTCAGCCCACATATGAAGCATTTGGGCTACCCACATTCAGCTCACACATGAAGCATTTGGGGTACCCACATTCAGCTCACATATGAAGCATTTGGGCTACCCACATTCAGCTCACATATGAAGCATTTGGGCTACCCACATTCAGCTCACATATGAAGCATTTGGGCTACCCACATTCAGCCCACATATGAAGCATTTGGGGTACCCACATTCAGCCCACATATGAAGCATTTGGGCTACCCACATTCAGCCCACCTATGAAGCATTTGGGCTACCTACATTCAGCCCACCTATGAAGCATTTGGGCTACCCACATTCAGCCCACCTATGAAGCATTTGGGCTACCCACATTCAGCCCACATATGAAGCGTTTGGGCTACCCACATTCAGCCCACATATGAAGCGTTTGGGCTACCCACATTCAGCCCACATATGAAGCATTTGGGCTACCCACATTCAGCCCACATATGAAGCATTTGGGGTACCCACATTCAGCCCACATATGAAGCATTTGGGGTACCCACATTCAGCCCACATATGAAGCATTTGGGGTACCCACATTCAGCTCACACATGAAGCATTTGGGGTACCCACATTCAGCTCACATATGAAGCATTTGGGGTACCCACATTCAGCCCACATATGAAGCATTTGGGCTACCCACATTCAGCTCACACATGAAGCATTTGGGCTACCTACATTCAGCCCATCTATGAAGCATTTGGGCTACCCACATTCAGCCCACATATGAAGCATTTGGGCTACCCACATTCAGCCCACATATGAAGCATTTGGGCTACCCGGGCAGCACAACTGGGACCCACACATGAAGCAAGTCTGGGCCATCTACTTTCAGCCCACTTAAGAAGTATTTGAGTGGTCCCCTTTCAGCCTCAGAATGTTGTATTGGGCCCCGGTTACAACCCACAAAACTTTTCTGGACTGCCTACTTGCATCCCAAATAAGTTTTCCTAGGTGAGTGAGCAGGCCCTTCCATATTTCTCAGTGAAGCAACTGAATAGTTGAGGTGCCCTCTTCTGTGATTTTTATGTATTTGTTAGCTTTTTTTCAGTTATTTTTCCCTTTGTTATGCATTATGTTTCAGGGGTAAATATTTGCAGTCAAGGGAGTTCACAGCAGTGGTGTTCATAATTTAACAGCCGCTCTGCACCTTTCTCGAATGAACACAGAGGAAACAATGGCTCTATTCAAGGGTCAGCGTATCCCTGTAGATATCCTCACCTCATCCATTGTGAGCTGAAGGGTGATACTGATCTCAGATCAGCATCTCTCCTATGAGGTGGTAGGAGCTCTGCGAAAGGATCAGCTCATGCCTCTCTAAATCCTAACCTTACTCATTGTGAGCTGAAGGGTGAAACTGATCCCAGGTCAGTGCGTGGGCCTCACGGTTGCGTGGCGTCTTTGCAGGTGAACCAGGAGAAAGCCCATGAGAGGCAGCAGCAGCAGAGGGAGAAGGAGCTGGAGCTGAAGAGGAAGCAGAGGGAGATGGTGGGTCAGGGCCAGAGACCGTTCTTCCTGAAAAAGTGTAAGTCCCCCCTGGAGAGGCCTCACTCTACAGCCAGCCCCGAGCGCACCCATGCTAACATACATTACCTTACACAACAGCCAGTTAGCATACGAGGCTATTAAATAACAAGACTGGGCGTATCTAAATCCAACCACAGTACGCATGCGCGAACCACGTTGTATACATTGATCTACCACGTGGTACACATTGACCAATGGGCAAGCATAAGCAACCCCACAGAATTTCAATCCGCTCGAGTCTTCAGTTCGCTGTTACGCTTGAAGTGGAGGTGTTTCTCTGACTTGTGGTAAAGTTGTGGTCAGTTAAAAAATTGAGCGACGCATCAATTTGAAGTTTTTGGTGAAATTGAACAAAATGGCTACCTAATCTCTTGTTTTCATCACAATTGAATTATAGCATTTGTCTCATTATTTAATAGCCACACCTCATATGGTCTTATCCAGTGCCGAACAGTGTAAAAAGGAGGTCCGTTCTTCATCCAGCTTTATTATCCCTGAGGGACCATCAATTTCACAGCCTATTTGAGTTTCACTACATCAAACCATAAAAAACACCATATATATTAAAAACGTCAAGCCACGTTTAGCACGCATTAAGACACATACAAATACCATGGACTCGCTGTTACGCATGTAACTCTTCTCTGCTTGGCTACTCCAAAATTTGTCAGTCCTCAAAAGTGACTCATGATCTTGAGCCTTTATATACGAGTTGTCTTTTTTTTCCCCTTCTTCCATATCCTATTCTCCCCTCCAGCCGAGCAGCGCAAATTGGAGCTGGCTGACAGATACAGCGAGCTGAAGAAGAGCGGGAAGCTGGAAAATTTCCTGAGCAAGAAACGGAAGCGGAACGCCGCCAAGGACCGCAGGAAGCTGCCCTCCCATCACAAGCTGCAGTGATGCTTTCCCAACAGGAGATTCACGAGGGAACAGAACCGGCTTCCATCCTTCATAGGAGACACGGCTCCCCCGAAGCTCCGTACCGTCACCTGCTTCACAGTATAATTGGAGCCTAGAGAGCTGTATGCGATTAACCCGCTGGGTTTGCAGATTTTATGGGGATTTTAAGGCTGGCAGTGGCCTTGTTTCTCTTTTTGTCATTTTTCTTAACTGTATGTGTATATATATATATATTCCTCAGGAAACGTAAATGTACAGACGTTTTTGTATTGGAATATTAAATTCATTTGTCTGCGTTAATTCCTGTAAAAAATATGTGTCCAGGTTTGTGTTTTAGTAACCAAGCAGAAGGCCATATCTTAAATTAACAACACTGAAAGTGTGACATTCACTTGTAGGAAAATATGTTTACCATATTATTGTAAAGAGTTGTATTTTGCTATGCATGGCTGTTGCATTATTTTATCTATACCTATTCATTTTGTGAGAAGAATTCAGTGTATATTTGTGTTTCATGAGGGTTTGGCTTTTTAGGGAGGCTGGCCTAATCAAACAATTCACAAGAAGTGGTGGGTTGGGTTAGATTTAGCCTAATTAACCTCAGTTTTGTTAAATTAATATTATGCCTCAGATATTTAAAAATGTTGACCTGGGTATTTACCATTTATGGGAGTTTTTTTTTTTTGTAATTACACACCCTGAGTGTTTCATGACGTTGTTTTTAATTCGAACTGTCATATAAACGGAGCCTTTGATTGCTTTGATGTGATAAAACAAGCCCCCAGCTGCGCTGGGTCCGGAAGAAGGTAATCAGCAATCATTTCTTTTAAAACTCAGCCAAATTACAACCCGTAAATGCCAAAACCCCGCCAGCTTTGCCATTTTAGCCTTCGCTGCTTTGGCAGAATGTAAAAAATTGTCCCCCGCTAAGATGTCCGGGGCAACAGTATTTTAGTTTGTCATGCTGTATGGTGCGTCATTGATTTTCTCATATTATCCTAACGAGTATACTAGGAAACCGTAAACCCTGCAAACGAGGTGACCGAACCGTGTCCTTGTGAAATGGATGCTTTGAGAATTAATGCAGTGCCATATGACAGGTGGTGATGAGCTAAATGTAGCGACGGTGCAGAAGTTTACTGAACAAATGGATTCTCTCAGGTTATTAAAGTGGAAACCGTGCCGTTTTCTGAGGTGATTGTGAACGGCTGTGACACCTGAATCGTCTTGACAAGGCAAGCCACCCAAAACAGCGGTAGTTTAATGGAGAGTGGAGAAAAAAAAGGCCCTGACAGATGCACCAGTGGGATTTTTGTTTAAAACTCTAGAGAGTACAGCCTTAAATGAAATGAAAGTCTTGTAGTTTGTGGGAATTGACTGCATTAAGCGCGAAGTGGTTGTCATTTGGATGCCTCTTTGAAGAGAATCTGCAAACAAGTGCTTGCGCGGAGCAATTTCCGAACTCTCCCGTTGGACTTCCATTACACTCACTAAAAAAGAAGACTGTTCGGTGATGGCATATGTATATTTCTAAGTAGTCCCTGTTGATAGCCCTATTTTAATACGAAAAAGCCAAAGATATCCAATTGCGTTGTAATTAGATTAAGAAACTATTCAATGTCTGCCCGTTCCGCTGAGAAATGTAGCTTGCATGATACAGATTGATAGGCCCACAAAAGATAATGGATGTTTCACTGGTTTTGTGAGAAACAGTCGTAGGTGTGAGCGCTTAGCCAAATTCAAATGATGAGCTGGCTGCAATATGTAAAAGGGAGTCTTTATAGATTTAACCACCAGATGGCGCAGTTAACTTAATCCCGGGGAAAATTAGAGGATCTCATCGATACTTACATTGATATATGCAGGTTGATCTGAGCTTCTGTATTTTAAACCATCGACTTTTTAATATTGTGGAAGAAAAATATGCTTTTATATATTAAATACATATGTAATAAAAAAAGTCACAGGATGTTTATCATGCCCAGAATTACGTGACTGATTTTGTAATTCAGGGTTTGGGAATCAAGGCCAGCTCTCTCCTGCCTTTGCTTCGCCTCACTGGGAAACCTGTTTGATCTTCTCGTGCTCTTTCATATGCGGATCTACATGACACCAGATCTGCTCTGATTAGGCGTCAGCCTCTGAAGCATTGTCTCTCGCTGCTCGTTTGCATTTCTCTCTTCCCGCTTACTGCAGTGGTAGGCTTCCTGCTCAAAGGTAGAAAAGCGGTGGTACACCCGAGAACGGAACGTACAAACTCTTGTGTTAGCAGCTCGGTTCCTCTCCCATTATGTTGTGTGTAAAAACACCAAATAAAGGATGTTCTGCATCAAAAAAACTATTGATTTAGCTTTATTTTCGTTATGAGGTTTTGGAAAAGAGAAACCCTTTCCCCATCCAACTTGTTTTATGAAAAATGCGACTGTTCCCTCACAGCAGACCAGTTTGTGAATTCATTCTTCTTGCTCAATATTAATTGGAGTGTGATGCCAGTGACAGTGTTTGACAGAAGAGCCAAATGGTGACAAAGCCAATGAAACGGTGGCAGCACTCCCCCTCCCCCTCCCCCCATCTCAGATGGCAAATTCCATTGCACTGATTGGCCCGTTCCTGTCAGAACATTTTTATCTATCATATCATTCCATAGGCAAATCTATGGCCTTTCAAGTTTGCACTGGGATTCTATTTTTTCCCCACGGTTTTTGACGGTGAAGATCAAAATGTTACGCAGTTCATGGTTTTTTTTTTTTTTAAAGATGTGACGTCAAGGCAGACCTTGATGAATAAAAATCTGAATACAGACGAGCTGTGAGGGTAGGCCTTTGCGTAAAGACAAAACTCCCTTGCAGCAGAAAAAGAAACATCAAAGAACGCTGTCTGTCTTTTACATTACCTCATGACTCATTTATTTAGACAGTGTATCGTTTTGAACAGCCTGTGTTTGTTAATTGACTAACTAAATATTTACTTGAGCTCAGCGAGCTGGTAAAAGCTGATTGGCTGCATGTGAGAGAGCCATCTAAGGATTTGAAGTGGTATCAGTCCGATCGGGATTTTCATTATGAGAGTAAACAGTCGCAGTTCATCAGGGCTTGCATAATCTGTGCACTGGGCACCTCCTTCACTCTTTGCAAAGTTGCCAGAGTGAGTTGCAAAAGTTGCAAAAGTGCTTATCTGTCACCAGCTTTCAGGAATTGCTGTGTAGTGTCGTGGTTAGAGAACTGGGCCTTTACTGCAGCCATTGCAAATATGGTTCCCAGTTTTCCCAGACATTACGTCAGCTACCCCCTCCCTGAATAGCTTCAGCAAATGTTTGTCTTCATAAAGTGGACAGTGTGTATGTAAAATTGTATGCTGGATGTTGATCATATTATTGACTTCTTAATGCCTAAATGTAACATAAGTGTTTTGTAGTAATTGATTAATATAATCTGGATTGTATAATTATATTACAATATTATGGTAACAGTAATCAGATTATATTACTATGGAAATAGTTTGTAATACAATGAAAGTTACTTTTTCAAAGATTACAAATTACATTTTTCAACCTCCCATCCCCATCAAGTATTGTATGAGTAATGTAATTGTAGAGGAACTTTTCTGGTCATGGAATTTGTAATCCGTAACGGATTCTATTTTAAATCTACTCAACACTGTGGATAAATGCCACTTGTAGAGTCGTGTGCTGCGAATAAATACTTTTCTACAGTCATTAGAAAATTAGACTTTGATTGTCACTGTTGATTTGGCTTAATAGATATAGATTTGGCTTGGCCTGCCCACTGAATTCTCTTCCCAACACCCCCAAAAAAAAAAAAAAACATTTTGACGGTGGAAAAACATCAGTACAGGGTCATAGCTACAATCAACTGATTGTTCAAGCTGCCTACAGAGAGAGTGTCAAGAGCTTCCAAACTGTGTTTACAGTAAAGGTTGCTGATGCTTCTGAAATGATGTGGGGTGTTCTCTTATGGTCGAGTTCAGGAAGGGTACACTCATGCCTTTGGAAGACAAGGTCGAAAGCTGTTGTTACTTAGTGGTGCTCGGTGGTTGACCCTCAGCATTTCTTTCCTCCAGAGGAGAATGTCCATCCGGATGACAAGGCCCCTGCCCGCAAAGCATGAGCAGCCGCGAGGGAATTGTGGGAACTAAAACCATATAGCTTGTGGCAGAGCAGAGATACATTCACAAGTATATTCCAAGCTGGTAGATCAATGGGGCTGAGGAGGTCGACTGGGAAGGTCAACGGTGAGGTTTCCCGCTAAGCTAAATTGTGAAAGACGGAGTCAGAGCTGTAGTGCTGCACAGGATGGCTGATTTGTGTATAATGATTAGTCATTTGCATTAATTCTTTCGAGGTAATATGTGCACTATGCTAACTCTTACTCAATGCGCTGTTAATTGCCTCAGGGACGGTAGCCGCAGTGCAAAATGGCCTCAAATCCGTAACGTGGAAGAGTGGGAAGCAGGTGAATGTGTCAACATGCGAAGCTTGTTATCCTCGTTAATTATATCGATGTCAGCCTTACCACGTCCACCGAGCGCCTGAAATATTCTACTGCTTTGGATGTTCGTCAGACCTGCACTGCGTGACATTTCATTCTTCTACCGAGGAGAAACGAATCTCGGTCAAGGGGAACAACATACCACACTAAATGCTACACCGCCGTGGTTTTGAGCTTCAGCAAGCTGATGGATTTTCAAGGTATTATGGCTTAAACATAGTTTCCACGTAGTTTAATTGCTTTTAGAAGCATTCCGACACAAGGTAATTCTCGAAAAGTGTTATGGGTTAAGTACCAATACAGCCTTGTACATCACCTAATCCCTATATCCATGTATTTGAAATGGCCTTGATAATACCTGCTACGTGTTCTCCGCCCGTGTCATAAACTTGGTGGGTATTAGAGTGAAAAGGCAGGGCTATCTAACGTTCGGCATGCTTAATATCTGTGATGATCAAGTTTAAATTGACCGCAATTGCTTTTTCTCCCGATCCCTGTCTACCGAAAAAACTCCTCAAGATCACGAGATAAAAGGGCATTAGTTCATTCTGTGGCTGAGACAGGTTTTTTTTTTTTCTTCCCCTGTAATGACCATGCGGGGGAGATGAGGCCGCGGTAACAAAATGAGTGCTTTTTCGAAAGTGCTGAATTAGAGCTGTCTAATTAAATTGAGTGATGAACACCGCTCCCAGGCTCAGAACACGTAGGCTCCCGGCTGAACGAACCGTGGACCTGAACGACCAAGTCTTGAGGCCTACACCTTAATTTGAAAAGCAATTTTCTCACAGTCATTATTTCTTTATTGAAATATTTTAATGTATTGTTCATGCTTTCTTCTTTATCATTTTCTTATTATTCACCGAGAAAAATAAAAGAGAAGCGTATATATATGTAATAAAGAGCACCTGGTTTTATAGAAACTTTCAAATCAGACCTTAACAAAAATAATAATTATTTGTCTTATTTGCGTTAGTAAACTCAGTCTTGTGTTTTCTCTCAGGTTGTATCTGGTGCTGTGAAACTAAAGCTCGCCCTAAATGCGACTGTTGCTGAAGAAGAAACGCTTCACAGATCCTCTGATCTTGAAGTTTTGTTGAAGCCACACTCCCGCTCAGGAGCTTTTGACAGTGCATCCCGACGGCGCGAAGATCGGTGGGACTCCGTCCCAGGGCAACGCTGCGACAAGGACAAGCTTGGTCTGCCATACGGTATGTTGAATCATTCACATTAAAGTAGGTGAGCATAAAAAACAGAGGGCTTGAAAGATAAGCAATGGAACAAGTTCTGAGCTTTCCATCCAAAAATAAATAAAAAACACAAAAACTTTCATGCCCTCTCCCTCCCTCACTCACTCTTCCTCTCTCTCCAAGGGAGGGCTAGAAAGTGTTCTAAGAAAAGAAACGATCAGTTTGATTAAATTGAGCACCCACTTCAAATGCTTGCACAGCTGTGCTCTTCTTCCAAGAGAAACCGAAGCTTTGATATTGCAGTATTTCAGCTTTTTCCCCCGCACACAATTACCTTCTCTTTCTCTCCCCCGCCCCACTCTCTCGAAAGACACTCAAACCAATATTTGATATTCATTTGGACAACTGAGGCCTTGGATGCGTCCCGGTTTTTCCTCCACCTGTTACATTTTATAGGTTATGGGAGCTGCAGGCAGTGAGTAACATGTTGATTTCTTTGGAACAGCCTTCACCAAACAGGTCTGGGACGCCCTGGTGAGCTGTGGGAGGGTTTGAGGGAGGTTGGTTGACGGATGACGCATGAGAAAGTAACAAATAAATCATGTACCGTCCATTGAAATTCACAGTGGTAAGATTCAACGCTGTAACGTTCAATATAACTTCATCAACATTTGACCTCCAAATGGGAGCATGCGTCAAACAGAGGTGGAACACCCCGGCATATATTTGCATGTATTTGTTCCAGCGGTGCACAAAACCAGCTGATTCTAATTAGCACAAATCCTCAGCCAGGTAGGTGATTCAATTAGTGAAATTGCCTGGTTTTTTTGCATAGTACTTTTGAATTTATGAAGCCAGACTTTTCCACCTCAGGCATCAGGCTACACTATAATGGAGTGATGGTGTTGTGTAATAGTTAGGAAGGTGGGCTACAGGCTACATTATATGGATTGATAGTGTAGTGTAATAGTTAGGAGGTGGGCTACAGGCTACACTATAATGGAGTGATAGTGAGGTGTAATAGTTAGGAAGGTGGGCTACAGGCTACGCTATATTGGAGTGATAGTGAGGTGTAATAGTTAGGAAGGTGGGCTACAGGCTATGCTATAATGGAGTGATGGTGTTGTGAAATAGTAAGGAAGGTGAGCTTCAGGCTACATTATATGGATTGATAGTGTAGTGTAATAGTTAGGGAGGTGGGCTACAGGCTACACTATAATGGAGTGGTAGTGAGGTGTAATAGTTAGGAAGGTGGGCTACAGGCTATGCTATAATGGAGTGATGGTGTTGTATAATAGTTAGGGAGGTGGGCTACAGGCTACACTATAATGGAGTGATAGTGAGGTGTAATAGTTAGGAAGGTGGGCTACAGGCTATGCTATAATGGAGTGATGGTGTTGTATAATAGTTAGGGAGGTGGGCTTCAGGCTACACTATAATGGAGTGATAGTGAGGTGTAATAGTTAGGAAGGTAGGCTACAGGCTACGCTGTAATAGAGTGAAAGTGTAGTGTAATGGTTCAGGAGGTGGGCTATAGGCTACATTATCATGCAGTGATAGTGTGGTGTAATAGTAATGGAGGTGGGCTGGCTAGGTGGAGGTTGCAGGCTCAGTTCCCTGGTAGTGCACTGCTGTTGTACCCTCGAGCAAAGATACTTCACCTGCAGTAAATATCCAGCTGCATGAATGGTAGTGTAGCATAAACATATATCATGGCATGTGGTGTGATTATAGGAGGATGTCAGAGAATTAAGATCTATGGCCAAAATTCTCATACTTTAACTGACATCAATTCTGAGGTAAGGGCTGTAGCACATCATGTGATACAGAGCTGAAAACCATCTGGATGAGCCAAATGAACCTTTCCAAGTGTTAAATCATCTGACAGATGTCTTTCAGCGTTTTAAATTTGGGCATTTATCAAATGCTTTTATCCCGAGCAACTTACACAGATTAGATTCTACACACCATCCAGTTATGCACTGGATATTTACTGAAGCAATTCAGGTTCAAGTGTCTCACTCAACGGTACGACAGCAGTGGCTAGGAATTGAACCCACGACATTGTGGTTATAAGATTGGCTCCTTAACAATTACACTACATAAGATTTAGGGTGGGTATCATGGTTTTGTGTCATTGGGAAAGGTAAACCCTTCCTTGGAATCTGTAAAAGAAACCGCCGAAGCTTGCAGAGTTAAGTGGGGCAAAGAACAGAGCCCAAAATAGACCGTTTCCACACACATAAAAAAACACACGCACACTCAACGCTCACACAAAGCTTGTCAATTTAGATGCCTTCGATTGTTCGCTGAATTGTGTCATGCTAGCGTTAAGGATGGAGATGCTTGCAAATCACAGACGTCATTCCTTGAAGATAGACCTGCGCGCAGCTAATTTGGGCTCCTGTTCTCCTTTCTTGACAGCTGAAATGTTGACAACGTCGTTCTTTTCAGGCAACATTCTCCCATGGAGAGCCTCCCAGTGTATATATAATACATGTCCATTTCATATGGCCTTGTGTTACAGTGGCAGAAATAATACGGTTAAAGCTTATCGCTGATGAGGTGGGTTGTATTGAAGTGCAATGGTCAGGAGCCTGTAACTCAGAAGCTGCAGGTTCAAATGCCAGCAAAGGCTCAGCTGCTGTACCCTTGAGCAAGACACCTCACCAGAATGCACCTCACTGCATAAACCGGTAGTGTATAAAACTGTACACTGTTAGTCCCTCAGGATAAGAGAGTCTGCTGATGTAATACTAATGCAACGAAAAGTGAATGAGAGTTCATGACACCGCAAAAGTGTGGAGATACTACATACTGTCATTGCCTACCCAAGCTGAACCAATCAGGGAGTTTTGCCGTGCCAGGCATTGTCTTTCCATTGGTTAAAAAAGTGCCTGACAGGTTATTGTAGACCCACCCATTATGTGGTTCAGGAAATCTCACGCTCCCATCACCACTTATCACGACAGGCATACGCTTGTTTTAACTGAAAATATAGTTACAAACTATATGCACAAACAGTACTTTATTTTGGGTTATAGTCAGGAGCAATGTGCCACAGTATAATCACGATTTTGCTTTTTGATTCAAAGCATTTTGATTCAAAAAGACATCTCTGTGCTGTGACATGGAAGCTGACCGCTTGGCAACGGAGAGACACTAGGATAAAATACCAATTTTGTACCATCCTCCCTTAAAGCTACAGCGAGAACAGAGGCTGCCATCCTGTGGGAAATCAATCCAAAAGGCTGGTTTTCCGATACAAAGCAGCAGGCTAGCACGTTACCATAAAAAAAAGAAAATGCACTTTGAGAAAAAGAGCCTAGGGAGGGTGACTGTGGGTGAGGTTTCCATATTTAATCGTTTTATTCAGAGTGTGTGTTGGTTTGAACCCTTCACTCTACTGCAACTTGAAATCTATGCAAAATACAGAAACTATACGTTTGTATATGTAAAACTTTTTGCTGTATTTTCCATGAAACTTTTAGCTGAAAGAGGGTGCTTTACTTGAAACTTGTGCAGGCTATTGTTTAGGCCCAAAGGGACCAGAGGGAGACCAGGTCAGAGAGCTGTTTCAAGGCATTATGGGATGCTAAATTAAGTTATCCAGAGACACTTGCGCAGCTCACAGTTTCACACACTGTCCATTTATTATACAGCTGAATATTTTGTGGAACAGTTCAGATATAGAAGCTTGCGTAAGTGTTCAACAGCAGCATGTTTATGGCCATAGCAAATAGCTAATGTGTTTGGAAAAAAGTTCAAAATATTTATTGCTCCTCTGAAAACGTATTTGAATACATACCACAAATTGACCAATATAGATGAATGGATAGTAGAATAGAATAGAATTCTTTTTATTGTACAAAATTTTAAGGTGCAGTACCCCTTGGTGCTAGGGTACACAAAGTACAAGAATAAAATAGAGTATAAATGTAAAAGAAGTTACAAAGTATAAATATATAAGTATAAATTACATTTTAGCAGACAGTATACAGCATATCATCGCTTAATTGTCAGACATTCACATGTACATTGAACTTGTGAACGTCTGGTGTAGAGACACTTATATTAAGAAATATATATTTTTCCTTTTTCTCAGAAGACAGAAACAAATTGTCAAGTGTGTCATTTTCCACAAAGACACTCTCTCAAATGATTGCGAGGTTTGTGGGAAGGTGTCTCTTTAGATAAACGAAGCTTTCTTCAGCACTAATTCAGGTCTTTACGCGAAGCCGCGGTGAATCGTTTCAGAACGAGAACGGCGGAAAGCGAAGAAAAGAGAGGATCTCAGAACTGACTAGATGTCATGTTCTTCGCTCCCACTCCCTGATGATTGTCAGAGGTGTCATTGCCACCGGATGAAAGCGTTTCACCTGGAAGGATTGTTTGAACACGTTTGTTTCGTTTCATCAGTTTAGTTTATGGAATCCACTAAATTTTTTTCTTTTACAGATTCTATACCAATTCTGTAACTTTTATGACTCCATAGTGGCCCTATGTAAAGAATGAACTCTGACAGGTTTTTAATGGTACAAATTGACAAATAACATACAGAAAGATAATATGGCATTTGAACTGGCTCATCGGTATCTAGACGAGACAAAGTCAGAATTTAAAATTGCATTCTGGGCTCTGTTATTGTGGTTAAAACTTGTGCCGCAGTGGTCATAATAGAGAGAAGTATCGTGAGTAATTATGGCAGTTTATCTCAAAGCCATGTGATGTCAGTTTCATACAAGTACAGTGTGACATGGCTGCAATGGGTACATTCCAAACTACCACAAAATGACCTTTGCCCTGACCCAGACAAAACAAAAACCTGGACATTAAAATAAACAATGGACCAATAAATCAACGTAGCATGCATCATTGTGCCTCTAGTTTTGACTGCCCTTCATGTCAAATGTAGACATGCTGAGTAGCTGAATGGTTTAAACAGTGTTTTATATGAACCTTATTGTGGTTATCTGATAGCTAAAGCAACATGTCATTGGATGAAGACAGACATGATCATTGTTCTCTGAAGCATATGATCAAATCCAGTCAGACTGTCCAGTAAGAACTCTCTTTTTTCCCTTGTGCATGGCAGTCCGCGTCATAACCGAATGTGCTCGTTGGCTGTCTGGTTATTGGTGGAAAGTGCATTCAGAAATATTTTGGGATTTTAGGTGTGGAACAGGGGAGGGGATGAAAGAGGAAGGTGTGTGTGTGTGTGTGTGTGTTTCTGAAACATGGGGAGGGATAGAGTTAGAAAGATAGTGTTGACTCTCAAGTTTAGTAGTTTGAGAAACTCTTCTTTTAGTCATGCACCTTTTCCCCAAATTAACCTCTTGACTAACAGACGACATAAACCCCCAGATTTAACATGCCTAATTGATGTTTTATGTGAGCATTAAATTATGTTTACAGAGGAATTAGCAACCACACAGCCCAGTATGGCTTTGTTTACTTGGAGGAACCCAGCCAATGACAACAAACTGATTGGTATTAAATAATGTACACAGGAGATTTTTCATAATCACACACTATGAAATCTAGCAGTGGTTAGACAGACTGCACAATGACAATGAGAAATGGTTATTATTAATGATAATTATTATTGGTAGGGTCGTACAACCCCCCCCATATCATATCACTATTTCAACCTTAAAAGCCAGAATATTGGCTTTAATCTTAAAATCTCAAAAGTTTAGACTTAAAAAGTTGAAGTTTTGTCTTTAAAGGCTTTTATTTAAATCCCCAAAGTTTTTTCCTTTGGCCATAACTGATTGATCTGGCTTCCGTGGTGAACACACTGACAAGTGAAACCCACTACGCCCATAATTACGGAATGTGTTAAAAATGTTATTAAAAATGTATTTCAGTCTTGTGTTTGATAAAAAGGAGATTTCTGTCTGAGATAACATCTGAAGCTGTTTCAGAGGGTGTTCGACTCACCAGTGACCTGACGAGTCGTGAGTGAAGTTTGTCTGAAAAGAAGGTGCATATTGTACAGTGCGGTTTCGAAAAGCAGCGGAAAATGCTGTTGTGACACAGGTTACGTAAGAGTACCGTGGCTGGTTACAATGGAACTATGAGGTATGTGCAATAGCAAGCTACGTCATAAGTATTTTTATTTCACATTAGCTAGATTTACGTTTAAGCTTTTAGCGGACACTCTTGTCCAGAGGACTTTGCACATTTTATATTTCGAGACACTGCTCATTTTTATAGCTGGATATTTTCACTGAAACAATTCAGGTCAAGTGTATTTAAGGAGTGCTCTCTCCAGTGTAACTGCACCGCCTGCGCCCCTTGCATGGCCTGCGACCCCCTATTTCCGTTTCCGTTGGCAATATGACATTTCACCCCCTTATTTGTTATAACGCTATGACATGTTTGTGCACTTTGACCCTTGCGTACGTTTGTGCTTATTCACATCGTACCTTCATATTGTCACAAAACTCCTAGCTAAGGAAGTTTTTATAATTTAGAAAGCTATATGATTAGTTTAGCTTAGCTAAAGCTAGTTAATTAAGGCCTGCATGGTGACATGGTAGTTAAGGAAATTAGCAATGTAGCTAACAGTTTTACGTTAAGTGTTTTTTGGTTAATTTATACAGTACACAATAACCTTATTCTGTAAAGTTTTACAATAATTTTATACTGACCCAACAAGTACATTTCATGTGCATGCAATTTAAATAATATTTCAATTGCATGCACATGTAATGTACTTGTTGGGTCAGAATAAAATTATTGTTGACAATTGAGGTTATCAATAGGCCTTTTTTTAGGCCAGGATGCTAACAAAATAGAAAATTAGGCCAGGTAACTTAATAGTTGCTTACTTGCTAATAGGTCATCATCTTGCTTGAGTTAATAAAAAGCTTCGTAGAAAACAACTCATATCTGTCATATTTGTGTGGGACGATTATTTACTTATTGTGGCTTTTATTTAGCCTGTCTATAATTTAGGTTAACAATTATAACATTTCAATAGCTAGGCTACTCACCGAGCTATCAAGCAACTTCACCGAGTGCGCTCAGCACTTCATTCTTAGTTAGGGTGAGGACAGAAATTATGTGTGTAAAGTCCGTTTTTTGATTATCAGAATGTCTGTCATTCTCAACATCAAATTCCACATTGACACAGTGCCATGCCTTTACCTGCCTTTAGCTGGTGACTACAAATATAAAATTTAATAACGGATGTAGCTTGCTAAGAGTTACGCTGAGGCAAGCGCTGCTGCATTATTCCCGAACAGCGCATTCAAAAAACCTGTTGTCAAGATTAAATCAAACCTTCACTTGATGTAAATACAATCTGATTTTACTTGCCTTTCCTTCTCTCCTAGCAATTTAACTAACGATTTATTAGGACTCTTATCCATGTGACATTTTACATTCATGCTAGAAAATCGAAAATGTTAGGTACATATCACTAGCTAGCTTGCTCAATATCAGTACCTACATCGCTACGGTACATATTTTAGCTAAAAGCTGCGTACGTATGACTAGCTTGATGGCTTGGAAGTATTTTCATGAGCCAGTGTCTACATTGATACACAACTGGCAATTTATTTTACATATCCCTCACGTAGCCTATATTTTTCACTTAAACTTGCATAAATAATGTAGGCTTATCACTTCACTGTGCATTTGTATCAATATCAGGTAGTTACTTGCTAGCCATCTAATTAAACTACAATTGCTAGCTACCTAATTGTTGCTAGGCCATTGGTTGCTTGGCTATTTCTCAGTGATAAAATGATATGCTTACAATCATACTTAGCGTTATATTTTCTTACTCACTATAACTGAGTTGAAAATGATGTATGATCGTAATATTTGTCAAACTTTACACTCATAATTGCCTTGTTAGGTGTGTTATCTGTGCATCAACCTAGCAAGCTAATGTTGCCTAGCTCTAATTTGCAACTTCTAGGTAGCCAGTTACCCACTGATGAGTACATCGGTACCCTTGATAGCTCATGGGCTAACTAAGCAATTAACCTACGTGTATTTCAACGTACATACATGCATGACTGTCCACGATATGTGATCATGTGACAGTGTTATCACAAGTAAGGGGGTGAAACGCCATATTGCCAACAAAAATGGAGATGGGGGTTGCCGGCCGTGAAAGGGGCGCAGGCGTTGCAGTTACATCGGAACTTGAACTCATAACCTTAGAGTTAAAATCCCAGCCGCCATTTTGTTCAGAAAATGTTATGCTTCTCAGTCTAGCAGTAATTGGTTCATGTAATCAATAACAACAATGGATGTTCTGAACCTTTCCGTCCATTGAACATAAAAGAAAGCGGAGGTCGCACTGTGCGTTTGTTCCTTCCACATAACAGAACCAGTTACAGCCTGCCACAGATATTGTGCCTGCCTGCCGCTCACCTCATCGGTAATAATGAAGCCCAAACAAGAACTCTACAAGACAGAAGCACAAATCCAGCCAAGAGCCTGCTTTTCAATTTCTGAGCCCTAAATTGGTAAAAAAAAAAAAAAAAAAATGGATGATTTCACATCACAAAAACCCTATTTCCCATTTCATATTCCTCAATCAATTCTGACAGGGCAATACCTGAAAATATAAAAACCTACCACCCAAAATCCATTTTGCCAATTTTGTATTTGCCATTAGAGAAGAAATGACAAACTGGACAAAACTGGACACTGTACCTCTTCTTGTTTTTTTTAGTTTAAAGAATCGTTTCTGGAAATTGAACTGCTATGGACCACACAGTGATTGGTTCTCCCTCTTTCTTGATTTAACACCCTAGACGGTTTTCATATGATAAGGGTACTGTGATGCCATTTGTTTTGTGTGATTGCCACAGAGTGCGTTGTTATAAAAGGGCTTTTTAAATTTCAAGCAACAGACGCTTGCCTACCTCCAACTTTATCCTCTCTAATGTCAGCTTTCTTTCTTTTTTTTAAATCCCTATTTGTGGCCTAACCTTATACATATAAGCATATCCAAAATGAATGTTCAGATACAAAGAACACTTACAGAAATAAAAATGCTAATATAACTGCTTAGAAATGTATGTAAGCGTTTTCCCCCATCACATTCAGTTGAAGTGAAAAAAAAGCTGTGTTATTACTGTCAAACAGAAGACATGAGTTCATGTGGAAAAAACAATCTATTTTTGGTCCAAGCAATTGTACAACTCGGGATGCGAAACTTGAGATATGTAAAGCTACCGTATGTTACATCCTCCTCCATGAACACATAACAAAGTGACACATTTGAGTAGTTTAGATCCTTCGAGTCTGAATGTTTGTCACGTTTGTCGGACTTGATTAACTTCACTTTAGTAGTGACAGATATTGAGCGTTTTTAGTCAGAGGCTTATAACTCTTTTTATTAAAGCTGAATCGTTTGGTAGAACAGAAGCTTATAAAGAGCAGAAACGTTAGCTTTGCAGATAACACCTGTAACTTCCTAAAAGTAATATGAGCGCCGGCGGAGTTATTAATATCTCATTGCCTTTGATAATTGCTTTGTAAAGTGAAGGGACGGGCAGGCTTTGAGGGGAAATTAGACGACTTGGAGACAGACGCGGAAAGTCATGAGTACATCACCTGAGTGTTTTTTTTTTTAAACATTTTTTGTATATATTGAGGTCATTTTCTCTTTCATAATTCAAGATCTCGTTAGCTCTACCTTCGGTTGTAATCCTGACAAAACTCACGCCTTTGGAAAGAGTTTGATTTTGTATGCAAATCTCAAACTCATGAATTGAAGATGTTCCCTTGAAAGATCACAAAAGGATTGTGGGATGTTGGAGACTCTTTTGATGGATGTGTCTGCTTCGGCATTCGGCTATCTATTCAAAAACTTATTTCATTTCATTTCTTTGAAAAATACTCGCTATTATGGCTTTAGGAAGCATTTCTGCAGCCAGGGTTGCTTTTATTGTTCAGGGGTGTGACCTTATTTACCTGGTCTTTAATATGGCTAACCTTTATCCTCTTTGTGGTTCGCTGCTGTCTCTTTCCATCTGTCAAAATCCAGCCCGGCAAAGGTCTTCCCTGGAAAAGAACAGGTTACCCGTGATTATGCCATATTCTATTCCTGTTATGTTTTCAGAATTGCCCCTACAGTGTTTCGACTGTGTGTGTGTGTTACCCTCACTGGTGTTACTGTATAAAACTTTGATAACATCCTTCTGGGCAGTGTTGACTTCTCGAGCGTTAACACTAATTAACCTTCCTGCCCCCCCAAGTCCCTGCTTTAAATAATCCTCTGCTACTCGAAGCATATGCTGGTCCAACGTATCTTACTTTGCTCATTTCCATGCAGAGAAAGCCCTCAAAAACCCTGCTGAAAAAGCTGGTTGAAATGAAGGCTCAGAAATGCTCTGTCTTTAGGGTCGGGTTCTGCTCTAGTGCCTTCCAAACCGCAAACCTGACCACAAGTTATATGAACAAAAACGTTTACTCTCTGAGAAATTGCACTGTGGGAATTAGGGGTTTACACTTGATTTTCACATATTGTGGTTACTGTGCCAAAGGAAATACACCCTGGGCTATGTGTTTGCGAACATACATAGGCTACATATTGGAGTTCAGTAATATGAATTTCTATACAACTTTAAAGGAGTTTATTGTGAGTTGATGATTATGGTATATCGGTTTGTCCTGTCTAACCATTCGGTTGAAGTGTACGCCTCATTGGACCACTGGAAGAGATAGACAGGAGAAAGGGGAGTAGACATGACAAGTGGAGACGAGGAGAGGGGGGATCCCCGAAACATTGAGCAGGATTGGGGAGAAGGTACAGGGTAATTTTATTCCTGTCTGAAAAACCGGTTTGACAGGTAGAGGTAATTAAGCGAGGGGTCGTCTGAAAATACTTCTCCTGAATATCTTTTCAAACAAACTCCAGTAATTTATTTTTTTACTTGTGTAGAGGTGATGACAGAACAAGACAGGTACAAGAAAGTAATAATCACAGATAACAGAAGAATCCCCAGAGGCTTCTAAAATAAAAAGTCATTAATGATTAAAGACTCAAAAAACTGTTACAATATACTCAGTTAAAAGGAAAAAAGTTAATTATTTTTAAGCAGAATATGAAATGAAAAAATAATACTCCTACGGAGTAAATCAGTATGCACATGGGTTTTCATTTGAGGGCGGAATTAGGCTTCTTCGTGAATCTCTCCCACATCTCCTTTGGGATTTCTTTTTACTGGATTTATGCAAATAAATGTTGCCAAGCGACATCAGAAATTCCTAATCATTTTATATATATGGACTTAATTATAACTGAAAGTAGAGGCTATTTGAATTCAACTCAATGGAAAGGGTATGTTTCAACTTGTAAGACCTTAAGACTTTATATCGTAGTGCCACTGCCAGTCCGGGCTAACTTTGGCCTCCTTGTTAGGGAAGACTAGTAAAAGCTGTAAAAAAAAAAAAAAAAAAAAAAAAAAAGCATGGCTACATTATTACAGATGATGAATATACTTTCAAATCAATCGACTTGTTAGCAAAGCTACATGTCAAATGAAAGAGTGCACCCAGCATTTGGGAGTTTGTTATGGGTTGAAGAAATGTCAGAACTACTTTAATGGGTGCTTTTATCTTTCTTCCAAAACAGGTCAATAAGTGGAGTTTCTGTAGTAAATCAATGAAAAAAGGATGATATATGCTTTATTCAATCTTCAAAGTGCACAACTAGATGACATGTAACTATGACTATGGGAGTTATGATCCTCTTCCCGTTGTGTAGAGGTAATTAAGGATATTAATGAAGGTGTGACATATAGTGATTTTACAAGCAGCTTTGTGGAGTTTAATTGTGATTCAATGCCTGCACATTGTTTTTTTTCTGCCAGCTGTTGCCACATATTTATTCAAAATTCAGAAGTCTGAATGGGCGTACTCTGTGTTTGGATGGTGAGAAGTATTTGCAGTGTCAGAAATGTCTGGATAAATTGGACCAACAACTGGCATTCAAAAGCAATGAAGTATAACTGTTCATTGATTAATGTGCCTATTCATTACCCATCAGGCCTTGCTGCTAAAAAAAAAAAGTTGAATAAAATCTACCATCCATGCTGAAGTAAGGGACTGGGCGTATAGCACACATCTACACACGCACACACCTTCCTATTGGTGAAGAAAGACTAATCTATCGTACTGGTGGCAAAATTGTGCGGTGGGAAGAAATACACATAAGAAAAGCAACTGTTAAGTAGCACAATTAAGTCTATTATGTCTCTGTGTGTTATTGTCAAACATAATTACACGCTAAGTTAATTCAATGATGTGTGGACAGGCTGTTTGACACAGATATAAAGGGAGATTTGCAGACACAATCTGGCACTAGATAGTATATTACCACCACTGTCATTCAAAAACGATGCTAACCTGCCAAGAAGAACATTTTTTTGTTCGTTTTAATGACAAAAGATGTGCTAATACAATAGGATGGTTGAGTATTTAATGTAATGTTGTTATAACATTGACAAAACATTGTACACATTTTTTTTTTTTTTTTGGAAAAATGTTTTTTCTTTTGGGCTAAATTTTTTTTGGAGCTCATTTAAATTCCCACTTGATTCATTTTAATGTTTTTCAGCTATATGTCACAATCGTTAATTTGAAATTGGTGCTTCACACAGTATTCAGAGTCCAAAAACTGGCATCAGTGAAAGTATTATGTAGCTATCCTGAGCTACAGTGAAGGTATTACTTTTCCAGCTAGCTCCCTGATCATACATCACCACACTCTGCTTTAGGTTTATGGTTATTTCTTTTGAGAAAATGGCGGAGTAGGATTGACTGGAGCGGGCCATTTTCATGTAAAAAAATCAAGTAATATGACCTGCTAATGTAACAAAGGAAATAGGCACAGTGAAACGTACCTAAATTCAAGTAGCTCATTGAGACATTTCAACATTCTGTCAGGAAATCCCCTTCAATCGCACAGAATTACAGTACAGAACAAACCAAGCCGTAACCTACAAGGCTACCTACAGTACTTCCATTTTATTCCCACACCAAATATGTGTAAGAGCTGAAAAATGTGTTCATTCAGCGAGAACATTTTTCTCATGGGCAAATAACACGATGGCTGAAGTGACTGTGAGTATTAAGTTTTACATGACTTTGGATTTTAACCCTGATTGGCCTCTTTCTTTAAACTTTCACCATTTTCTCACAAGTGTGACATGCAAAATCTGAACTGTGAACTGGTCTCTTCACTACAATTATCCTCTGCCATTTTGGAAGGGTACACAGTATTGTGCATATCCTCTGAAACATGTAAGTTCAGTCAATTGGTTTTTGTATACATGAGAATCTTTTTCCTGTCCTTTCCATTTATTTATACATTATATGCAATCAGCTGAAAAGTAGAAAAATACAGTTTTGAGCCCAATTCAGTCTGATTTTCAGTGAGTCTATGTCCTGCAGAGTGAATTGAAAGTGAAGTGTGTAGGAAGGAATAGAGGATAAAAATGGATGGTTAAGAAATCTAATGACAAAAGGCGACAAAGAGGAGTGATTGAGAAAGAAATGGAAAAACAGAGACCTTGAAATCGTGTTTAACAGGACATTTAATGATGATGTAATTGGTTGGGAAGAAGATGAATGTTTTTTTATCCACAGTGTAAGTCGCCTTGCCTCTTTTTTCACGCTCTAATGCTTCAAACTAATGGCTGACCTACTGCAGCAACTCATGACTTTGTGGACATGTCTGATGCAGGCACCAGGTTGACCAGAGGGGGCGCTGTGAAGTGATGGCGTAAAGGGGTTACCAAATGAAACTCTTCCCTCCCTATGAAGTGGTATCACCAATTAGCTGTCAGTTTTGGCACTGTCCTCAGATTAAGCCCCTCCCTCTGAGAAGCAGGGGTGGGAAACCCCATTTATGGAAAGCTAGGACGTAAGAGGGATTTTCATTCTACCAATCACCGTGCCTAAATTCGCTAATTAGCAACATTCACCAATGGTAGCTCACTCATCGTTTAGACCACTTTAAAAAGTTTCAAGGGACGACCTGAAAGACAGTTTTCGGCTGTAATCCGTGAGCTTATTCTGAAACGTAGCAGTATTCTGCAGTATTGCCGGAATAATCAGGCTAATTATCGTTGACTTTAGAGCTTTTTGTCTTCCCCTGTTCTCGAGCATCTGGAAAGGAAAGTTGGTTCTTGTGAGATGTGTTTGCAGCAATCTGATTGGTCACTACAAACCACTTGTAGCCAGCATTGTTATAGGTCAAAGGTTGAATCAACCTGAATTGCTACCTCTTAATTGGCCTCTTAAAGAAGTTAATTGGGTTTTTTGAGCATAATCCGTCATATAGTTCTGTCATATTATGGGCCCTATAAACAAGGCCGTGTTGGCATTAGCACGACCCACAATTTTATTTCGGGCCGCAGAAAGAACGAATACGTCACAACACAAGGGCCCAAACTCGAGGGACGTGTCACTCGAGATCCATGATTAAGCCATGATTTTAACATCTGGCGTGGGTCTGATTTGCCGCTTGTTTAAATTTGGCACGTGTTCGCGGCGGAATAATCCTAAGGGTTGATTGAGAGCTGCGCTTAAAATAGAGCCGCTGATTGGAAATTACTCCCTAATTATACACCTGTGGAGAGTTACTCTGTTTCTACAAGCTGCCAGAAGAAAAACATGAGCACTCTGAAGAAAAATCATGTTTAAATCTTCTGTCTTCCCTATTTATTAGCATTAAATAAATTACATTTTTATTATAAACAAATGAATGTATTTACTTGTCTTGAACATTTCATCTGGGAAAAGTT